>WNWK01029854.1:0-24008 GCA_009830355.1 Cherax destructor
AAGATCACGTTATCGGATACTGCTATGGCTGACCAAGTTCTATCTTACAGAATAGTTATCTATTATATACACTATTATATACACCCAAACCACATCGAACCTGAACGCTTCAAACATATATCTTCCTGCTGAGCCTGCTACTCATACAACCATACTACCAATGAAATGCAGCAGCTTCCACACCAGTCCCACCTTAGGGTGGATAAAGCACCACACGATGCCATATTAAAATAACAAAAAAAGGCACAATACCGTGACTGAAACAATACACACACAACCCGCACATATAAAAACAGAGGAGCTTACAACGACGTTTCGGTCCGACTTGGACCATTTACAAAGTCACACTAACACACAGGACAGTAACAGTAACAAGTGCAGTTAAGATCCCAATGGGATGAGCGAGGAAGACGGGACAGACGAAGAATAGCGCTGGAGAGGAGTCTTCTTAGTCGTAGAAATAGAGCCAGGGCTTAACCCAGCAGCGAAGGCGATCGTGGGACAGACTTGAGAACAGGAATAGCAGGCTCTCCTGTTGGTGAGACTCCAGTGGTGTGAGCCGGGAGGACGGGACAGGCAAGGATTAGTGCTAGAGAGGAGTGTAGAAATTGAGCCAGAACTTAACCCAGCAGCTAAGGCGAAAGTGGGTCAGAGGGACGAACAGCTCAGGTACCTGTCATAGAGTCCAAAGGTTATTTGTAAATAGGGTTAGGAGCAGGATCATACAAGGAGTACAAAAGGTTGTGTTGGTTTGTGGGTCTGCGATGTCTTCGTCAAGGAGAGAGGTCCAGTAGTCATGTCGTGTCTCAAGTTTGTCTATCTGTCTGTCACTGAGCGTCTTCCATTACAGATTCAGCGCAGGGATGTCTAACTGGGCATGGAGAGACTCGCTTGTGGCGAAGTCCTCCCATCTGACATCAAGCACCCAGCCCAGAGCCTTGTTCTGGACACTCTGCAGTTTAAGTAAGTTTGTTTTGGCTGCAAGAGAGAGGGCTAGAGGAGAGTAAGTTATCAGTGGAGGTATTAGGGATTTGTAGAGGTGTAGTTTGATGCGTTGGGAGGCATGTTGCAGCTTGTAGAGGCCCGCAAGGGCCTTGCTAGCTACTGCATGTTTTGTGTGAATGTGTCTGTGTAAGCAAAGGAGGTAGTCAAGATTAATGCCAAGGACTGTGACAGATTGTGTAATTGGGATGTAGGTGCGGGTGTCAGCTGCTCTGAGCTCGACAGGTAATGGAGGATCACGTTTCCTATAGTTAAAATATGTAATGCTGGATTTAGCTGCATTGGTTTTGATTCTCCATTTCTGTTCCCAGAAGGCAATCCTGTCGACCTCATTTTGTGTTTTGTGTGAAAGTGTATCTATATTGGCGTGAGTGATGAGTTGTGTAATGTCGTCTGCATAGGCTAGTGTGATAGAGTTGTGGTATACAGGTGTTGGAATGTCGTTAGTGTATAAAATGAAGAGGTAGGGGAGAGGACAGATCCCTGGGGTACTCCAGCATTTAGTGTGAAGTAGTAGGTTGGTAGACAGCAACCACCCAGGGAGGTACTACCGTCCTGCCAGATGACTGTGAAACAGAAACCTGAAACTGTTTTACATGATGGTAGGATTGCTGGTGTCTTTTTTCTGTCTCATAAACACGCTGGATAACAGGTATATCTAGCTACTTCTACTTACACTTTAGGTCACACTACACTGGCATACACATGCATATATATACATACACACATCTAGGTTTTTCTTCTTTTTCTTAATAGCTCTTGTTCTTTTTATTTTCTCTATTGTCCATTGGGAAGTGGAAAAGAATCTTTCCTCCGTAAGCCATGCGTGTCGTATGAGGCGACTAAGATGCCGGGAGCAATGGGCTAGTAACCCCTTCTCCTGTACAAATCCACTAAAAACAAGAAGAAGAAAAACTTTATAAAATTGGGTTGTCTGAATGTGCGTGGATGTAGTGCGGATGATAAGAAAGAGATGATTGCCGATGTTATGAATGAAAGAAGTTGGATGTCCTGGCCCTAAGCGAAACAAAGCTGAAGGGGTAGGTGAGTTTCAGTGGGGAGAAATAAATGGGATTAAGTCAGGAGTATCTGAGAGAGTTAGAGCTAAGGAAGGGGTAGCAATAATGTTGAAGGATCAGTTATGGAAGGAAAAGAGGGAATATAAATGTGTAAATTCAAGGATTATGTGGATTAAAATAAGGGTCGGATGCGAAAAGTGGGTCATAATAAGCGTGTATGCACCTGGAGAAGAGAGGAGTGTAGAGGAGGAGAGAGATTTTGGGAAATGTTAAGCGAATGTATAGGAACTTTTGAACCAAATGAGAGAGTAATTGTGGTAGGGGACCTAAATGCTAAAGTGGGAGAAACATGCAGAGAGGGTGTGGTAGGTAAGTTTGGGGTGCCAGGTGTAAATGATAATGGGAGCCCTTTGATTGAACTTTGTATAGAAAGGGGTTTAGTTATAGGTAATACATATTTTAAGAAAAAGAGGATAAATAAGTATACAAGATATGATGTAGGGCGTAATGACAGTAGTTTGTTGGACTATGTATTGGTAGATAAAAGACTGTTGAGTAGACTTCAGGATGTACATGTTTATAGAGGGGCTACAGATATATCAGATCACTTTTAGTTATAGCTACAGTGGGAGTAAAAGGTAGATGGGATACAAGGAAAATAGAATCAGTAAGTAAAAGAGAGGTGAAGGTTTATAAACTAAAAGAGGAGGCAGTTAGGGTAAGATATAAACAACTATTGGAGGATAGATGGGCTAGTGAGAGTGTAGGCAATGGGGTCGAAAATGTATGGGGTAGATTTAAAAATGTAGTGTTAGAGTGTTCAGCAGAAGTTTGTGGTTACAGGCGAGTGGGTGCGGGAGGGAAGAGGAGCGATTGGTGGAATGATGATGTAAAGAGAGTAGTAAGGGAGAAAAAGTTAGCATATGAGAGGTTTTTACAAAGTAGAAGTGATGCAAGGAGGGAAGAGTATATGGAGAGAAAAAGAGAGGTTAAAAGAGTGGTGAAGCAATGTAAAAAGAGAGCAGATGAGAGAGTGGGTGAGATGTTATCAGCAAATTTTGTTGAAAATAAGAAAAAGTTTTGGAATGAGATTAATAAGTTGAGGAAGCCTAGAGAACAAATGGATTTGACAGTTAAAAATAGGAGAGGAGAGTTATTAAATGGAGAGTTAGAGGTATCGGGAAGATGGAGAGAATATTTTGAGGATTTGTTAAATGTTGATGAAGACAGGGAAGCTGTGATTTCGTGTGTAGGGCAAGGAGGAATAACATCTTGTAGGAGTGTGGAAGAGCCAGTTGTGGTTGTAGGGGAAGTTCGTGAGGCAGTGGGTAGAATGAAAGGGGGTAAGGCAGCTGGGATTGATGGGATAAAGATAGAAATGTTAAAAGCAGGTGGGGATATAATTTTGGAATGGTTGGTGCTATTATTTAATAAATGTATGGAAGAGGGTAAGGTACCTAGGGATTGGCAGAGAGCGTGTATTGTTCCTTTGTATAAAGGCAAAGGGGACAAAAGAGAGTGCAAAAATTATAGGGGAATAAGTCAATTGAGTGTACCTGGTAAAGTGTATGGTAGAGTTATTATTGAAAGAATTAAGAGTAAAACAGAAAGCAGAATAGCAGATGAACAAGGGGGCTTTAGGAAAGGTAGGGGGTGTGTAGACCAAGTGTTTACAGTGAAACATATAGGTGAACAGTATTTGGATAAGGGTAAAGATGTTTTTGTGGCATTTATGGATTTGGAAAAGGCATATGATAGGGTAGATAGGGGGGCAATGTGGCAGATGTTGCAGGTGTATGGAATAGGAGGAAGGTTACTGAAAGCAGTGAAGAGTTTTTATGAGGATAGTGAGGCTCAGGTTAGAGTGTGTAGGAGGGAAGGGGACTATTTCCCAGTAAAAGTGGGCCTTAGACAAGGATGTGTGATGTCACCGTGGTTGTTCAATATATTTATAGATGGGGTTGTAAGAGAAGTGAATGCGAGGGTCTTGGCAAGAGGTGTTGGGCTAAAAGATAAAGAAGCAAATACAAAGTGGGAGTTGTCACAGTTGCTTTTTGCTGATGACACTGTGCTTTTGGGAGATTCTGAAGAAAAGCTGCAGAGGTTGGTGGATGAATTTGGTAGGGTGTGTAAAAGAAGAAAATTGAAAGTGAATATAGGAAAGAGTAAGGTGATGAGGATAACAAAAAGAATAGGTGACGAAAGATTGGATATCAGATTGGAGGGAGAGAGTATGGAGGAGGTGAATGTATTCAGATATTTGGGAGTGGACATGTCGGCGGATGGGTCTATGAAGGATGAGGTGAATCATAGAATTGATGAGGGAAAAGGGTGAGTGGAGCACTTCGGAGTCTGTGGAGACAAAGAACCTTGTCCATGGAAGTAAAGAGGAATGTATGAGAGTATAGTTATACCAACGCTCTTATATGGGTGTGAAGCATGGGTGATGAATGTTGCAACGAGGAGAAGGCTGGAGGCAGTGGAGATGTCATGTCTGAGGTCAATGTGTGGTGTGAATATAATGCAGAGAATTCGGAGTTTGGAAATTAGGAGGAGGTGCGGGATTACCAAAACGATTGTCCAGAGAGCTGAGGAGGGGTTGTTGAGATGGTTTGGACATGTAGAGAGAATGGAACGAGACAGAGTGACTTCGAGAGTGTATAAATCTGTAGTGGAGGGAAGGCGGGGTAGGGGTCGGCCTAGGAAAGGTTGGAGGGAGGGGGTAAAGGAAGTTTTGTGTGCGAGGGGCTTGGACTTCCAGCAAGCATGTGTGAGCGTATTTGATAGGAGTGAATGGAGGCATATGGTTTTTAATACTTGACGTGCTGTTGGAGTGTGAGCAAAGTAACATTTATGAAGGGATTCAGGGAAACCGGCAGGCCGGACTTGAGTCCTGGAGATGGGAAGTACTACAGTGCCGGCACTCTGAAGGAGGGGTGTTAATGTTGCAGTTTTATTACTGTAGTATAAAGCACCCTTCTGGCAAGACAGTGATGGAGTGAATGATGATGAAAGTTTTTCTTTTTCGGGCCACCCTGCCTTGGTGGGAATCGGCCGATGTGTTAATAAAAAAAAAAAAAAAAAAAAATAATAGTCAGAGTAGCAGCCTTGGAATTTGATTCGTCAAGGAAGTTGCAGAGGAGTTTACGAGTAGTGAGAGGCAGGTTAAAGTTAGTGCAGAGTTTGTGTTTGAGTCCTACATGCCAAACTGTGTCAAAAGGCTTTTTCAACGTCTTTTGCAACCAGGGCTGTCCTGTTTCTTTGTTTTGTGTTTATGTGGATGTAGTTGAGAATGATGTTAATGACATCCTGTGTAGATCTGTGAGTTCTGAAGCCAAACTGGCCATCAGAAAGAAGTGAGTTGTGTTCCAGGTATCTGCGAAGGCGATGGTTGATGAGTTATTCAAAGAGTTTACCTAATGTTTCGAGGAGGCTGATAGGGCGATAGTTTCTAGGGTCAGAGTGGTCTTTATTGGGTTTGGGAAGGAGGATAGCGGTAGCAGCTTTGAAGAGTGAAGGGAAGTATCCAGAAGCAAGGGAGGCATTGAGGAGGTTTGTGTAGGCAGAAATGATAGAGTCAGGAAGGTGTTTTAGGATAATATGGTTTAGGCCAGAGGCACCAGGAGCCTTGGGAGGAAGGTGTCTGAGGAGAGTTTTAATGTCTGTGTTGGTGAAAGAAGTGTCGAGTTCTTGGGAGGAGGTAAGGGAGTCCAGATGGATGTTGCTGTCTGGTGTTGTTTCGTGTGTGTGTGTAGTGTTCCAGTGTTCTGTGTTCTGAATGTGTTGGATGGCGTTAGGGTGGGGTGGGTGAGGGTGGAAGATGTTCTCCCAGATGTGTTTGAAGATGTTAGTAGCAGCCTGCGGGTCTGAGATGTGTGTGTTGTTGTGGGTGATGTGTTTGAATTTGTTGGTGGGTGAGGTGCCTCTGATTTTTTTATAAAGTTCCAGAAGGCTTTGGTGTTTTTAATTCGCTGTTTGTCTGCTTGTAGTATGAGTTGTGGTCTTGGTCTAGACTGTGTAGAATGTTATTTCTGAGGTAAGTGAGATCTAATCGGACTTGATTAAATCTATGTGTGTTGTAGAGGAAGCGGTTGTGGTAGCAGATAATTAATCTTCTTGTCCTGATTGAGGGTTTGAAAGAATAACGAGTGGTGTGAGTTTTCTTTGGTATTGCGGAGTTGGCTGCTTGTGTAATGGTGTCTTGGATGAGATCAAGTTGAGTGTCAATGTCAGAGATATGTTTGTTGTTGTAGTCATAGGTGAGGTTAGTATTATCTATGTGTTGTTTGAAAGCATCCCAGTCAGCGTTCTTGTAGGAGAAGGAAGGTCTGGCTGGGATGAGGATAGGGTTGGAAGAGATGTGTAAGTTTTGTTAGTTTGATATCTTTATTATGCACCCCATACCCATCCTGTGGGCGGTAGTCAAAAGATTACAGAGGTACATAATGGGTCCAGGGACTGGACCCCAAAGTTTTGATAGCTGAACAAGTTACAAAGGTAATGAACTCACAAGTTACATAGGAAATGAACCCACAAGCTACAAAGGTAATGAACCCACAAGTTACAAAGGTAATGAACTCACAAGTTACAAAGGTAATGAACCCACAAGTTACAAAGGTAATGAACTCACAAGTTACAAAGGTAATGAACTCACAAGTTACAAAGGTTATGAATCATGTAAGAAAATTTACTTACGTTTATACATGGTTACAATCATGAGCAAATTATAAAGTAAAGAGCAATTCACTAGTCTACACCCGGTCACAACTGTAATGAGTTATTGGTGCAAATTTTAATTGTTGGGTCACACACACACACACATACATGCACATCCATCCACCTTCACACCAACCACCCATAGTCCCCCATCAGATCTCCCACTCAAGACTCTTCTCAAAAATCACCTACTCACCCTATACTAAATACTCATACTGTAACAACCTTCCAAACCCAATATTATTTTACTTAAGAAGTTCTCAATTTGATATGTTCATCCTCCTTAACACTTGTTGCAATTTCATATCATCATATTGTCATTTAAAATCTTATAGTATCATCATTTTCTTAATTTGAAATAAAATATATATCTAGAAGAAACTCTAAAAACAATTTCTAGTATTGTTATTATACTAGTATAGCATCAACATACTGTAACTTGAAATAAATTATACAACTAGATTAAACTCAACCAATTTCTCTTGTATTGTCTTTTAATAGTATGTATAACCATTTAATAATTTAAATAATACAGAACTAGAATAAACTCAATCAATTTCTTTAGCATTAAGTACTTAGTGAATAAGTCTCTAGAATAAACTGCCCCTAATGCCATGGCATGCCAGTGGCTCTCCTTGCATTACAGTTTTATAATTGTTTTATAATTGTAACTACCAATAACATTGTACACTTGTAACATGCATAGAAATAAAAATTATTATTATTATTATTATTATTATTATTATTACTTTCCCAACCCCAACGTACCCCCCAGACTACGGTTTTAGAAAAGAAGTTGACGGTTTTGTATACAAATGCAGATGGTATAACAAATAAATGTGAGGAGTGGCATGAAAGAATAAAGGAGACATCCCCAGACATAATAGCACTTACAGAAACGAAACTCACCAGGATGATAACAGATGCAATCTTTCCACCCGGATATCAAATCCTCAGGAAAGATAGAGGGAGCAGAGGGGGAGGAGGAGTTGCACTGCTCATTAAGAACAGGTCGGGATTTGAGGAAGTGGAAGGAATGGATGGAGTGGGTGAAAGGGACTACATAGTAGGAACAATTCAGTCTGAGGGTCATAAGGTGGTAATTGCTGTAATGTACAACCCGCCACAGAACTGCAGGAGGCCAAGAGAAGAATACGACGAGAGCAACAGAGCAATGGTAGACACACTAGCCGAGGTAGCCAGAAGAGCCCACATGGGGAGAGCAAAGTTACTAGTTATGCGTGATTTCAATCACAAGGAGATTGACTGGGAAAACCACGGGGGTCTTGAATCATGGAGAGCCAAGATGATGGATGTGGTACTGGAAAACCTCATGCATCAACATGTTAGAGACACTACCAGAGAGAGAGGTGGGGATAATCCAGCAAGACTGGACCTAGTATTCACCTTGAGTAGTTCGGACATCGAGGATATTATGTATGAAAGGCCCCTTGGAGCTAGTGATCATTTGGTTCTGTGTTTTTATTATATAGTTGAGCTACAAGTGGAGAGGGGAGCAGGAATAGGAAGGGAGAAATGAAACTACAAAAGGGGGGACTACACAGGCATGAAGAACTTCCTACAAGACGTTCAGTGGGAGAGAGAATTGGCAGGAGAACCAGTAAAAGAAAAAATGGAATATGTGACAACCAAATGCAAAAAGGCAGAGGAGAGGTTTGTCCCCAAGGGAAACAGAAGTAATGGGAAGACCAGAACGAGTCCTTGGTTCACCCAGAGGTGTAGGGAGGCAAAAACTAAGTGTAATAGAGAATGGAAAAAGTACAGAAGACAAAGGACCCAGGAAAATAAAGAGATTAGCCGAAGAGCCAGAAACGAATATGCACAGGTAAGAAGTGAGGCTCAGCGACAATATGAAAATGATATAGCATCAAAAGTCAAGTCTGACCCGAAGCTGTTGTATAGCCACATCAGGAGGAAAACAACAGTCAAGGACCAGGTAATCAGGCTGAGGAAGGAAGGTGGGGAGTTCACAAGAAACGACCAAGAGGTATGTGAGGAGCTCAACATGAGATTTACAGAAGTATTTACAGAGGAGACAGGAAGGACTCCAGGAATTCAGAATAGGGAGGTATACCAACAAGTGCTGGATGAAATACACATAACCGAGGAGGAGGTGAAGAAGCTGCTATGTGAACTCGATACCTCAAAAGCGGTGGGACAAGACAACATTTCTCCGTGGGTCCTTAGAGAGGGAGCAGAGATGTTGTGTGTGCCACTAACAAAAATCTTCAACACATCCATTGAAACTGGGCAGCTACCTGTACTGTTTTTGGTATATGTGAATGACATAACAGAAGGGATAGACTCAGAAGTGTCCCTGTTTGCAGATGATGTGAACTTAATGAGAAGAATTAAATCAGTCGAGGATCAGGCAGGACTACAAAGAGACCTGGACAGGCTACAAGCCTGGTCCAGTAACTGGCTCTTTGAATTTAACCCTGCCAAATGTAAAGTCATGAAGATCGGGGAAGGGCAAAGAAGACTGCAGACAGAGTATAGTCTAGGTGACCAAAGACTGCAAACCTCACTCAAGGAAAAAGATCTTGGGGTGAGTATAATACCGAGCACATCTCCTGAGGCACACATCAATCAGATAACTCCTGCAGCATACGGGCGGCTGGCAAACCTAAGAATAGCGTTCCAATACGTCACTAAGGAATCATTCAAGACTCTGTACACCATATACGTCAGGCCCATACTGGAGTATGCAGCACCAGTTTGGAACCCACACCTGGTCAAGCACGTCAAGAAATTAGAGAAAGTGCAAAGGTTTGCAACAAGACTAGTCCCAGAGCTAAGGGGATTGTCCTACGAAGAAAGGTTAAAGGAAATCGGCCTGACGACACTAGAGGACAGGAGTGTTAGGGAAGACATGATAACGACATTTAAAATACTGCGAGGAATAGATAAGGTGGACAGAGACAAGATGTTCCAAAGAGGGGACACAGAAACAAGGGGTCACAATTGGAAGTTGAAGACTCCTATGAGTCAAAGGGATGTTAGGAATATTTCTTCAGTCATAGAGTTGTCAGGAAGTGGAATAGCCTAGAAAGTGACATAGTGGAGGCAGGAACCATACATAGTTTTAAGACGAGGTTTGATAAAGCTCATGGAGCAGGGAGAGAGAGGACCTAGTAGCAATCAATGAAGAGGCGGGGCCAGGAGCTGTGCCTCGACCCCTGCAACCACAAATAGGTGAGTACAAATAGGTGAGTACACACATAGTGTGAGTACATACATATACACAATGCGTGCAGCAGGCACCAGGCACCAGGCAGCAACATTTGCCATTCCCTGGGCCGTTGAGACTCCAGCAATGGCCTATTTGCAAGAACTGTTGCAACAACATACAAGGAACTTACAGTGACAAGAAAACTGACGGTGACTACAGCTAAATGGACCAAATATGACCAAAAGAGGAGACCGGCAGACGTACAATCCTGACAAGCAACGTTTTCCACAACACTGTAGTGACTGACTCCCATATCAACTGCAGTGTTAATGTGAAGTCAACATAAGGGAAAACCTAATCAACAAAATACAAGGAAACTGACAGGTCTGTAATGTAGTGTAGTGTCGATTTTTTTCCCTCAGTGCCAGGTGAGGGGTGGAAGTGATCATTTAAACATGGCTGACTGACATTCAATCACCAGCTACCGCCAGATGTACAACTACGAAGCGACATTCTAATTATACTGACAGTAGCTGACCATCATATCAACTGCAGCAGTGTTAATGGGAGGGAAACACAGGAGAAACCGATAAATCTACAAAACAAACTCCAGGAAACTGTCAGGCTATACCAGCGGTTCTCCCTCAGTGCTAAATGTGGGAAAGAAATGAATAGTTAACCAACCAAGGATATTTTTAACAGCGGACTTCCACATTAATGACCAGTGTACATTAGAAGGGAAACATAGGAGAAAACGCCAAATCTAACGACAAAACTCCAAGGAATCTGTCAGGGGCAGTGGCCGTTTTTTTCCCTCACTGTTTTAAAAATGGCTGACACATCAACACTACGAGGAATAGCAACAACTGTGATCCCCGCTAAATGGGATTGATGGGGCTGTGTACGGACATCGCCTTTGAAAAACTTCTTTTTACACTGCCAGGATGGAAATGAGTTAGAAGTGTGATAGGGGAAGCCGGACTATGAAGTGACGAGTGATGGGAGTTTACGAAGTAAGGGGACAAGTGAGGGGTAATCCGGGTATGTGATAACAGAAAACTTACTAGTAACCAGTGGTGATTTCTAGAGTAGCTACTAGGCATTGCTAGGTGTCTGATAGGATCAGTGGTTTCTATTTAATAAAATGTAAAGAAAAGAAAACAAATTTTTGTTGTGAAATGATAAAGAGTGAAGAGTAACTATGGCTGGCATCAGAGGGGTTCAGGCTGCCATAATGATATTTATCATTATTGTGCATTTCTCGAAAGAAGGAAATCAGTCATGGGGTCTGGAAAAGGTGAATGAGGTGATAGCTCCCTGGAAAGTGAAAGCCCAATGTTGCATGCAAAGAGTATGTAACCTTTATTCGGAGCATGTTAAACACACCCACATAGGCTCCCCTCCAACCAGCGAACCATCGTTAAGGGTTTAGTGATGGGGCCCCATCATCAAATCAACGACTCGGTTCAGCCAATTAAAATGCGAGTTTAACAATGACAAAGGTGACGTGGATACCACTCGCGGTTTGTCATTGGAATTCCTGCATAGAGCTGGTTGTGGAAAGTTGTCTGTCTTTTGGCTGCTGCTTAGCCTAGACAACTGTGGCGTACACTAAGCACTACTCCTTTGTATATAGTGTACATATGTGTAAACAGCACTTTGTTATACTTGGTGAAGGAAAAGACAAAAGTCTTATATAATCACAATTACTTGGTGAAGGAAAAGACAAAAGTCTGGAATTAATCTAACTGATTTTTGAAGGAAATACAATTTCAATACATCTTCTACTGTGTTTCTTTGCTCCAAGCTCCCTTTACACTCAGGTTAACAGGCCATTGAACCTGAGGTTGTAATATGGGTAGCCTGTCCCGGAGCTGAATTTGGAGACTTAGAGCAGGAGTTGAGCCTAGATTTGAAGTTCGCGCAGGAGCTAGTCTTGTATCTAGATAGCTTGCTATCTGGCATTGCTTACGCTTTGCCAACGCTTCACGAATTTTGTCTCATCTTTGCATTCGCTTCGCTATGGTCAGCCTGCTATTGTGAGTATTCTGCAATTTGGTTTGTTATTGTGTGTCAGCCTTGCTATTGTGTGTGTGCATATTGGCTTTGCTATTGCGTGTCAGCTCTGCTATCGTGTGAGTAACCTGCAGTCGTACCGTGCATTTGCGTTACAGCGTGTTAAGTTGAGGGTTAATGCCACCTATTCGAATCAGAAGGTTAGTGTCTGAGTTAACTCTACAAAAGTTACCCAAACTCTCTCTACAGCGTTGTTGGCGTATCGCTCGTTCTATTGGTGTTGAATACCAGCGTACCCTTACTGCTGCACAGCTGCGTGATATTATAAGGAGTGAACTACAAACTGAAACTATGACAGATCAGTCTCGTGTTTGTCCCTCTACAGGAGCTGTTAACCGTAGGTCACCATTAAGGTTTCTACAAAATGGGAGAGACAAAACTCCTGAGCAAAACCAGCAAGTCACAGGTGTGGGGTTATCGACAGGTGAGTCTGGTTCACTGGCGCTTGAACTAGCCAGACTCACTCTTGAACAAACTAGAGAACACCGTGCATTTGCTAAGGAGGAGTTTGATAGAGAAGGAGAGGAGGCAGTTCCATCAGACTGTAGATGACTTCAATTTGCAAAGGGCAGTACAGTTTGTTCCTCGTTTTGTTGAAGCAGAGCCTGAACAGTTTTTCGAAGCATTTGAAAACCAGGCTCGAGCTTTAGGGTGGCCTGAGGTTCATTGGGCGTCACTGGTGCATACTGCGTTGTTTGGTAAGGCACAAGAATTTACTTCTAGCCTGGGTAATGAAGACTTTGGTAACTATCACATTGTGAAAACCACTGTTCTTGGGGCTTATCAATGTATTCCTGCCAAGTATAGGAAAGAATTCAAACTCGGCAGAAGGCAGTTGGGTCAGTCTTACGTTGACTTTGTGAGACAGCAGACCAGGGCTTTTACAAAATGGCACAAGGCAAGTGGTGTCATTGATTTTGAAAATTTGAAGCAGTTCATCTTGGTGGACAACCTGCTGGAGTCTGTTAGTCCAGAGGTTCGAGTCTTTCTGCAAGATCATTCCTTGCCTACGGCATTGGAAGCAGCCAGGTTGGCTGATACTTTTGAAACTAACCGCTCCTTGTCCAAGAGGTCTTATCTCTTTCCTCAACAGCCTGGTATGAACAGAGAACGTCAAAGAAAAGTTCCCGAGTGGAGAAATAAAGGTCAAGATGAAGGTGAATCTCGTCAGCAGTCAACTAAATCACCTGGTGAGCAGCGTTACTTCACTTCAAGTCAACCTGGAGAGAGACTTCAAACTACTCAACATGGTGATTCGAAGCGGCAGTATCCAGAGTGGCGTAAGCCACAAAATCAACGAGGTGCCAAAGTTAAAGCTGAGATGGTAAGTTACAACTGTGGCAAGCCTGGCCACATCAGACCCAATTGTCCAAGTAAACCCCAACCCTTTGGTAAAATCTCTAATATCCCTAATAATATGTCCCAGGAAGAAGTAGAGAAGGGGATGGCCCCCTATTATAGCACTTGTAAAATATCCCTTCAGGAACATTCAGAGAAAAAGGAAGTTAGAACCTTTAGGGATACTGGAGCATATTGCTCACTTATAAGAGGGAGTACTTCCCCTTTATGAACAAACCTCTTTGCAATCCTCAGTTCTGTTAGAAGCTTTTGGAGGAGCAGTATTTTCTGTCCCTTTAGATCAAATCTATGTGCAGAGTAAATACTACACTGGGTATTTGACTGTTGGTGTCTCGGAGGGATTTCCTATGAAGGATGCAATGCTATTACTGGGTAATAACATTGAGTCTACTAAATGTATAGAACCCATAATGATTAATTATTTCCCGATGTTGGCCATAACTCGGGCACAATCCAAAGTGATGTCTGATGAGAATGTTAACTCGTCCTTGGACGACTCTGATCTCGGACTAACCAATTTGTTTTGCGAGGAAAACTGGCCAGAGCCTCGTAAATTTAGTGAACAGCCCCAGATCAAGCCTTCCTATTCCAGGGTTGCAGGATTGCCCGATGTCTCTGTTTCCATGCCTGAGGGACTGTCCTTTCGGGAGGAACAACGGAAAGACTCCTCATTAAACTCTGCTTTTGAGGCAGCTATGGGTAAATCCACTTCGGGTCACCCGGTCAAATATCTCTTAAAAAATAATTACTTAGTCTGCACTGAAACTGGTAAGGAGGTGGAGGGAAAACAACAGATAAGTTAGTGGTTCCCAGAAAGTTTAGGTCTCAGATACTAAATATAGCCCATAATTCTTCTTTAGGAGGCCATTTGGGAATTACCAAAACTCAATACCGCATAACAAAAGAATTCTTTTGGCCAAAGTTAAGGCAAGATGTAAAGAATCATATTCGCCGTTGTCCAGAATGTCAGCAGGTAGGGAAACCTGGACACTCCATTAAACCTGCACCTCTCCATCCCATTCCTGTTAAATGGAGACCCTTTTTCAGAATTAATAATAGATTGTGTAGGTCCACTACCTAAAGCTAAGTCTGGAAATCAATACTTATTCACAATCATGGATAGAGTAACTAGATATCCAGAGGCAGTTCCTATGCGCAGTATTAACACTAAAGCAATCCTTAAAGATTTAACTAAGTTTATCTCTTGCTTTGGAATTCCTAAATCTATTCAAAGTGATCAAGGTACTAACTTCACTGCCAAAGCATTTAGGGAAGCATTAACTAGGCTAGGAATAGTTCATAACCTATCCACTGCCTATCATCCTCAGTCCCAAGGCGCCTTGAAAAGATTCCATCAGACGTTAAAAACAATGATGAGAACATTCTGCATGCATTTTCCTACAGACTGGGATGAATCACTTCCTCTGTTGCTATTCGCAATGAGAGAAACTGTGCAAGAGTCTACAGGGTACAGTCCTTTTGAGCTGATATTTGGGCACAATGTACGAGGTCCTCTACGTGTGCTCAAAGAAGGATGGATGGGAGAAGACGCCTCCACAACCAGCTTACAACCCTTCTTCAAGGTTGCAGGTAGCACGTCAGTTGGCTAAGGCTAACTTGAAGGCAGCTCAGAATACGATGAAACAGAGGTATGACAGAAACTTAAAATTTCGCTCCTTCCATCCAGGAGATAAGGTGTTGGTACAGGAGCCTATACCTGGCCACACCTTGAAAGCTAGATTTACGGGACCAATGCAAATCGTAAGTAAATTATCTGATGTAAATTATGTGGTATCTCCCTTGACAAGACCTCAAAAGCAAAACTTACCACATTAATCAAATTAAAGCTTTTAATACACCAGATAAAGTTCCAGTAATGACTCTGTCCTCTGCCTCTGATGACCCTGACTCGTTGCACTCTGAGATTAATGTAAAGCTTCCAAATTCGGTCCTCCTCAAGGACCCTAAACCTTTAATGTTGGGTTTGACCAAGTCTCAAGTAACTAATTTAACTGCGCTCCTACAGTCTTATCCTGATATTTTTCGGATGTGCCGAAAAATGTACATTAGGATATCATGATGTAGATGTTGGAAACTCTAAACCTATTAAACTCTCCCCTTACAGAGCTAATCCTGAAAAACAGAGGCTACTTCAACAGAAGGTAGAATTTCTGTTAGAGCATGGGTTAGTGGAGGAGTCATCTAGTCCGTGGGCTTCACCGTGCATCCTTGTTAACAAAGCTGATGGAGGGTTCCGAATGTGCACAGATTACCGTAAGGTGAATGAGGTCACAATTGCAGATGCCTATCCTCTGCCACGTCTGTATGATGTAATCGACTTTGTGGGTAAGGCTACTTTTGTATCCAAATTGGACCTCCTTAAAGGTTACTATCAAGTACCTTTAACAGATAAGGCGAAGGAAATATCTGCCTTCGTAATTCCAGGAGGTCATTATCAGTATACAGTGACCCCCTTCGGAATGAAAAACTCTCCTGCATCATTCCAGAGACTTATCCATCAGGCTATTAAAGGACATGAAGGCACGGCAGCTTACCTAGATGACATAGTTGTTGTGTCGGACACTTGGGACCAACATGTGTTTAGGCTTAAGGCTCTCTTTGAGACCTTCCAGAGTTTTCATTTAACTGTTAATTTATCAAAGTCATCCTTTGGCCAATCTACTATTAATTTTCTGGGCCATGCAGTAGGTAGTGGCAAAGTGGCCCCTAAATTTGCAAAAATTCTGGCCATTAAAAATTATCCAGTTCCCCCTGACAGGAAATCCCTTCAACGTTTTCTAGGGATGGTAGGGTTTTATAGAAGATTCTGTAAAAATTTTGCAGATATTGTTGCACCTCTAACCTCACTTACCAGTCACAAAGTTCCCTTTATTTGGACCCCAGAATGTCAAGATGCCTTTACGAAAGCAAAGAGATTACTATGTACTGCACCCATTCTGTTGTCTCCAGACTTTTCAAAACCATTTTCCTTGCAGATTGACGCTTGTGAATCTGGGGTGGGGGCAGTGCTTCTGCAATCTGGGGATGATGGGTTGCAGCCTGTGGCATATTTTTCTCTGCCAAATACCAACCACACCAGAGGGCCTACTCTACTATAGAGAAGGAGGGCCTGGCTCTACTTCTGGCATTAGAGCATTTTGATGTTTACGTGGGCCAGTCCTCTCAGGTAGTCACCATCTACAGTGACCACAACCCTCTGGTGTATCTCCAGAGTATGAAGAACAAAAATACCAGACTCATGCGTTGGAGTATTAGGTTGCAACCCTACAATATAAAAATTATACACATTGCTGGAAAAATTAATACACTAGCTGATGTGTTGTCCAGAAGTCATTGTATTTAGTTAGGATGTGTTAGGGACTTTGGGTGGAACCAGCCCTCTTTTTCCCCCTAGTAGGGTTTTTTTAGCGGGGGGGGGGTGCCCTGCTACCGACCGCAGGCACCTTGGACCTACGCTAGCCCTACCGTCTGCTGTCTCACTCTTAAGTTTAAAGCTGGACTTTATGTCTCGAGAAGTTTAGCTTTAACTAATGAGCGGGATGGTTGAGGGGAAAGGCAGTCCCATTATTATGTGCCATGGTGGCACTCTACCCATTTGAGGTGGAAGCCTAGTCCTGAGCCCTCTTGGGGTGGGGGTGTTGCATGCAAAGAGTATGTAACATTTATTCGGAGCATGTTAAACACACTCACATAGGCTCCCCTCCAACCAGCGAACCATCGTTAAGGGTTTGGTGATGGGGCCCCATCATCAAATCAACGACTCGGTTCAGCCAATTAAAATGCAAGTTTAACAATGACAAAGGTGACGTGGATACCACTCGGGGTTTGTCATTGGAATTCCTGCATAGAGCTGGTTGTGGAAAGTTGTCTGTCTTTTGGCTGCTGCTTAGCCTAGACAACTGTGGCGTGCACTAAACACTACTCCTTTGTATATAGTGTACATATGTGTAAACAGCACTTTGTTATACTTGGTGAAGGAAAAGACAAAAGTCTTATATAATCACAATTACGTACTTGGTGAAGGAAAAGACAAAAGTCTGGAATTAATCTAACTGATTTTTGAAGGAAATACAATTTCAATACATCTTCTACTGTGTTTCTTTTCTCCAAGCTCCCTTTTACACTCAGGTTAACAGGCCATTGAACCTGAGGTTGTAATACCCAAGAGTGGCCATCATACCAGAAACGTAAGTGCCACTATCGCTGCAAGGTGTGGCAACCCCACATCTCCAAAACAAAACAATGGCGCACAGCTTTTATAGTGGCGCTATTAAGTGGTGATATCCATACTAATCCAGGACCTCAATCTATGGTACAGGTGCAAAACAGACAGATAAATCATGGTGATAATGAAGGTCTAGTTGCTAGTAATGATAACCTTAACGCTATAGGTAATGCACAGACAATAGAAACATTATCTCAGACACCACCAGACATTTGTATACACTGTACTAAGGTACGAAAGAAGAACAGTAAACTTACCGGATGTAAATTGTGTAAAGGTTTGGTGCATAATGAATGTGTGTTCAATTATAGTAATGGTGCCAGATTTCATTTTGTTTGTAACAAATGCACTTTGGCACAGTTACCCTTTAGCAATTCAAATTCTTTATTTCGAGTAATATACAAGGTGGGGTGTACTTATAATTATACATTTTATGAAGTAGATATTACAAGATAGCCAATAATATGCCTAGGTATGCCTAGGCTTTTCAGGCAGTCTTATGATGTGTCTTACTCAATAGTGACACAATGATTATACAGATAGTAAGGTTAGGTAATTGTAGTGATTAACTAGGTTTACAAAATTGAGGTACTGAAATTTAAACATTTAAGAATTTAGCAATTAGTTTATATATTAATGATAAAGGTGATGTATTGGCATAATACAGTTTCTATATTGGAGTGTCTTAGGCAAACTTATGACAAGCTTAAGAATTATGAAGCAATAGTTGTATTAGAATTTTGGTTAGTACTGTGCAAATTAAGGGGAATCACAGATATCAATAAGTGTATGTATTTTGCTGTAGATATGTGCAAGATAAAGTAGTTTTCATGTGGTTAGGTACCGGTTGGGTGCGTGAGATAAGACGTTTTTTAACGGTGCTTTTGAAAATGGAGGTTGTGTCTGCAGTTCTAGAGTTTTCAGGCAGGGAGTTCCAGATTTTAGGCCCTTTTATGCGCATTGAATTTTTGTATAGATTTAGTCGGACACGGGGAATGGCAAAGAGATATTTATGTCTGGTATTATGTCTATGGGTCCTGTCACAACTGTCAAGAAAGTGTTTTAGCTCAGGGTTAAAGTTGGAATTTATTGTTCTATAAATGTAGATAGCAGAGTAGTAAGTATGGATGTTCTGAACAGTGAGTAGGTTTAGGTCTTTGAAGAGTGGGGGGTGCTGCCTAGCGTTGGATTGCGTGATAATTCTTACTGTGGCTTTTTGTTGGGTTATTATTGGCTTTAGGTGGGTAATTGCAGTTGATCCCCATGCACAAATGGCATATGTGAGGTAGGGATATATGAGTTAATAGTATGGTGTGAGTAGGGCTGATTGTTGTACATAATACCTTATCTTAGAGAGGATCCCCACAGTTTTGGATATGGGTGCTGAATTTCAGGCTGCTGTCAAGGTGAAGGCCCAGGAATTTGCCCTCGTTATGTTTAGCAATAGGTGTAGTGTTGATCCTAATGTTTAATTGTGCATCACCTGCTCTGTTGCCAAACATAATATAGAAGGTCTTATCAGTGTTGAGTGTAAGTTTATTGGCTGTCATCCATGTTGATATTCTTATTAATTCGTCGTTAACAATGGTATTAAGTGTGGCAAGGTTTGTGTGGGAGATGACATAAGTTGTGTCGTCAGCAAAGAGTATTGGTTTCAGGTGTTGTGATACACTGGGAAGATCATTGATGTATAAGAGGAAGAGCAGGGGACCAAGGACACTTCCCTGCGGTACTCCGGTGTCAGGTGGTCGTGTCGTGGAGGATGTGTCTTTGATAGTGACATACTGGTACCTATCAGTGAGGTAGGATTTGAAGTATGCTAGTGCATGACCT
This sequence comes from Cherax destructor, assembly GCA_009830355.1. Taxonomy (NCBI): domain Eukaryota; kingdom Metazoa; phylum Arthropoda; class Malacostraca; order Decapoda; family Parastacidae; genus Cherax; species Cherax destructor. The sequence continues at coordinate 19,445 of WNWK01029854.1, forward strand.
CTTATTCCATAGTGGTCAAGTTTGTGGAGTAGGATGCCATGGTTTACTGTGTCGAAAGCTTTCCTTAGGTTAATAAAAAGTCCTAATGGATATTCATTATTTTCAAGTGCTGTGTACAGCAGGTCTATCATTTTTACTATTGGAAGGATTTTTACTATTGGAAGGATGTTACATCATCTGCCGAGTCTTTTGCTTTCATAGGGAGTGATTCTCGTGTACTAATCCCTCTAGGATTTTCCAAGTGTATATAATAATGTATCTCTCCCGCCTGCGTTCTAGGGAGTACAGGTTTAGGAACTTCAAGCGTTCCCAGTAATTGAGGTGGTTTATCGCAGTTATGCGTGCGGTGTAGGTTCTCTGCACATTTTCAAGGTCAGCAATTTCACTTGCATTGAAAGGTGCAGTTAGTGTGCAGCAATATTCCAGCCTAGATAGAACAAGCTACCTGTAAAGTGTAAACGTTACATAATACTGCCTAATACTGTTAATGTTTACACTGTGTTACATAATACTGTCAATGTTTACACAGTGTTACATAATACTGCCAATGTTTACAGTGTTAATTAATAAAGTTAATGATTTTCTCTGTATTTCATTAAACATCAAATGTTTATTTAAGTTTAACATAAAAAAAATTTAACAACAGTAAACGCTGATGTACAGGATATGGACTTACTAAATAATGATAACTTTTGATAAAAACAGTCATAACTTTTACTGGTAATCTCTGCAACAAAAGCAACAGTGACAGTCATTACTGTTACTGTTAATCTCTGTAATAAAAGCAACAGTGAGTCATTACTGTTACTGTTAATCTCTGTAACAAAAGCAGCAGTGACAGTCATTACTGTTAATCTCTGTAACAAAAGCAGCAGTGACAGTCATTACTGTTAATCTCTGTAACAAAAGCAACAGTGACAGTCATTACTGTTAATCTCTGTAACAAAAGCAACAATGACAGTCATTACTGTTAATCTCTGTAACAAAAGCAACAGTGACAGTCATTACTGTTAATCTTTGTAACAAAAGCAACAGTGACAGTCATAACTGTTACTGTTAATCTCTGTAACAAAAGCAACAAGGACAGTCATAACTGTTAATCTCTGTAACAAAAACATTGATGTACAAGATCGTGACTTACTAAATAATGATAACTTTTGATAACAAGTCGTAACAGTTACTGTTAATCTCTGTAACAAAAGCAACAGTGATAGTTGTAGTGGTTGTAGGTTAATGAAAGCCAGAGTAATAATAAGTGTGTTCTCCATGGCCCGCTCCATAACAACAACAACAACAACTATAAATGACAAAACCTAACAAACATAATTAATTTCCTTCCCAACCCCTTTACTGTTTCATAAGCCCCACATTTCCAATAATATGTAAACCCCACATTGTAACCAATATTTTATATGTAAACCCCACATTGTAACCAATATTTTATATGTAAACCCCACATTGTAACCAATATTTTATATGTAAACCCCACATTGTAACCAATATTTTATATGTAAACCCCACATTGTAACCAATATTTTATATGTAAACCCCACATTGTAACCAATATTTTATATGTAAACCCCACATTGTAACCAATATTTTATATGTAAACCCCACATTGTAACCAATATTCTATATGTAAACCCCACATTGTAACCAATATTCTATATGTAAACCCCACATTGTAACCAATATTTTATATGTAAACCCCACATTGTAACCAATATTTTATATGTAAACCCCACATTGTAACCAATATTTTATATGTAAACCCCACATTGTAACCAATATTTTATATGTAAACCCCACATTGTAACCAATATTTTATATGTAAACCCACATTGTAACCAATATTTTATATGTATACCCCACATTGTAACCAATATTTTATATGTAAACCCCACATTGTAACCAATATTTTATATGTAAACCCCACATTGTAACCAATATTTTATATGTAAACCCCACATTGTAATCTTTACAGAGTTAGTTAGTTAGTTTAATATCTTTATTATGCACACCATACCCATCCTGTGGGCGGTAGTCAAAAGATTACAGAGGTACATAATGGGTCCAGGGACTGGACCTCAAAGTTTGATAGCTGAGCAAGTTACAAAGGTAATGAACTCAGATGGTCACAATCATGACAAGTTACAAAGGTATTTGCAGATTACAGAGGTATATATAGGGTCCAGAGACTGGGCCCCAAAGTTTTGATAGCTGAACAAGGTACAATGGTAATTAATTCACTAGTTACAAAGTAATGAATCATGTAAGTAAATTTACTTACGTCTGTTCATGGTTGCACTCATGAACAAATTATAAAGCAATGAGCAATCTATTAGTCTACACCCAGCCACAACTGTAATGAGTTATTGGTGCAAATTTTAATTGTTGGGTCACACACACACACATATACATATACACATACATATATACACATACACACGCATACATGTATATACATACACACATACACATACACACATGTACATACACACACACACACACACACAAACACACGTGTCAATGCTTTATTTACAGGGAGCAAAGTCAGGGTATTTTTCCAGAATGGTCTGTAATATACCACTGTGGATAAAATACTTTGACATATCTTGAACATTTCTGAATGAGTAGTCTCTGAATTCATTAATTTTATCGCACTCCAGTACATAATGACGCAGGGTGTGACAATAATCCAACTGGCAAAGTTTACATCTTGTTTGGTCTACATCTGGTGGTGGTGATTTAACCTGCCAAAGATACTTGTAACCCAGCCGGAGGCGGGCGGTGGTGACATCCAAGAGTCTGCTTATTTTGTTGCATGCACCATAGACATGTTTGGGTCCTCCTGCATGATAGAATGATGATAGATGGACTGACTGGTGTCAAACTCCTGAGTCTTAAGTCAATAAAATTCAGTTGAAGTTCTTTTCGTATTATTGTTCTCAAACTGCTAACTGACAAGCCAAGATTGTAATCTATCCCCTCTTTGAAAGCATAAAACTTAGCCAATTTATCAGTTCTATCATGCATCTGAAGACCAATGTGAGATGGAATCCACAGCATGTGCACTCTGACTCTACTATCCAGAATCCTACCATACCTGTGCCTGGCTTCTGACACAAGCATGCTACAAGTTATACTTGATGAGTTGAGAGCATTTATGGATGACAGAGAATCAGTTACAATTAGAGAGTTAACCTTAGATACATGGACGCATTTGAGTGCAAGGAGTATGGCAAACAGTTCTGTCTGAAGGGTAAAAGCTCAGTTATTGATGCGTGCTCCAATTTCTTTAAGAGAGCCATCACTCTGTATGACAACAGCAGCACTACCAGCTGCACCAGTGGATTGGTGAACAGAACCATCAACGTAAATAATTTGTGAGAGAGTGTGCTGTTTGGCTAAATTATCAATACAGTTTAAAGCATCATGTTTGGCTTCAAGGCGAAGCTTTGGTTGTGATTTAAGAAGTAGTTTGGGGGGAAATGGAGGGATGGTAGTTTGGAATGGGGTAATATTCCATGGAGCGGAGAAGTGCCGCTGTTGCCTTACTTGCCACAGATCATGTATCTGATTCATGCGGAGGTCGGTTCCAGTTTTTCGATCCATCTGGAGGGATGTTCACCAGTGCTGAGGAAAGTTTGGAGGGCTTCTGTGCATGGGTTTGAATGGGCTTGCCTGAGCATATTAACCCCAATTAGGATATTTCTTTCAGTAACACGATCTCTGATGCTTGGAATATCAAGTTCTTTCTGCATATTTAAAATTTTGGCAGTACGAGGGCATCCTAAAATGATCCTCATTGCTTCGTTCTGCAGTTTTCCAACCCTCCAAGCTTCCAGTCAGACACAAGAGCAAGTAGTGGGGCAGCATAATCAACCCAATGATCTAATATAAGCAAGATACATCATTTTCACAATTTTAACATTAGCACCATACCTGGGTGAAACCTGCCACAACTCTAAGTGCTCTCAGCCTTTCTTTGTATTGACGACAAAGTCTCGTTACAACAGGTCCAAGTGTGGGACCTCAAAGCCTAGATACCTGTATCTGTTTACATATTCTAAAAGAGACCCATCATGCAACTGGATCTGGCAACTGTGCCCTCTGTCGAGGAGGCGCCTTTGAGTATCTTTGTTTTATCAGTGAGATTATCAACCCCAGGTCCTGACACGAGGCTAGTACATGGGTTTAAAGGGTGTTTTGGGTGTTGGAGAATCCGGTGGTGTGAATCATTTTTCTTATAAGCTATTCCAAATAAGTGCAATTATTTACTCATACTTTTAAATACCTTTTACCAAAAACAAATTCCAGTCACTTTATTTACTTAATTGTACTCTTATATTCAAACAACTACCTCATTGTGTATATGACTTACTTTATATTTCCTTTATAAGCAACTACCTGATAAGTGCAATCATTTATATCTTATAAATACTGTTTACCATTAGCCAACTTTAGTCAACTTTCAGTCACTTTATTTGTTTAAATTTTATTCATATATTCTAACAACTACCTCATTGTATATGTGACTTACTTAATATTTCCTTTTAAGCAA
>WNWK01029855.1:0-24008 GCA_009830355.1 Cherax destructor
AGGAATGGATAGCGAGGAAAATGGGAAAGGGGGTTCATAATGGATGGGGTTTGGAAAAAAAGGGGAAAGAGGGGGGGGAAAAGGGGCAGGGGATGGGAAAAAGGGGGTTTTTGGGGTAGGGGGGGAAAGGAAGAGACAAAACCCCAAAATGGGGAAAAAAAAGATAACGGGGAGAGGGGGAAAAAGGGATAGTTTAAAAGGGGTATGGGTGGGAAAAAGGGTAAATATCGGGGGTAGGTAAAAAGGGACAGTGCGGGGATAGACGGGTAAAAAATGATAGATAGCAGGGAATAGATGGGAAAAAAAGGGGATAGCGGGGTTTAAAGGAGGAAGGGGGGCCAGTGGGGGGGGGTGGAGGGGGGCGGGAAAATATGGTAGGTGGGAAGGGATAAAAGTAAAAGTTTTGGGGAAAAGGGTGGGGATAAATTGCAAAAAATGGATACCCCGGGGATGGGAAATTTGGGGAAAGGGAAAAAATAGACAGGGGAAAAAAGATCAGAAGGGGGGGGGAAAAAAAAGGGGAAGGGGTTGGGGGAGATACATAAGAAGGGGGCAAGGGGATGAAAAAGGGGGGGGGTAAGAATGGGATAGGTAGATAGCCCCAAAAAAGAGATATATAGCGGGATATAAAAAAGGAAGGGAATAGGGGGATGGAAGAAGAAAAAGGGGGGGTGGTAAATATGGATAAATAGCGGGGATAAAAAAAAGAAAAAACGGGATAATAAAAAAAAATGGATAACGGGGAAAAAAGTTTGGGAAGAAAGTGGGTAGATAGCAAAGAGGGGTGATAGATAGGAAGGAATAGACAGCGGGGGTGAATAGATTAAAAAGGGAAAGGGGAGAAAAGGGGGTAATAATAATAATAATAATAATAATAATAATAATAATAACAATAAAAATTTTAAAAAAACCCTTTGCTTTTTAATAAAATATATATATATATATATATATATTATATATATATATATATATATATATATATATATAAAAAGTGCCGAATAGGTAAAACTTGCGATTTTGGTTTAAAAGAAAATCTTCCTGTGAATAAGAAAAGGGGAAAAATTTTTGTAAAAAAATTTTTCAAAAATAATTTAAAACCAACGATAAAAATATTTTTTCATTTGTTTATTTTTAAAAATTTTTGTAAACCAAAAAAAAAGGGTTTGGTAATTTTTTAAAGGGTTTTTTTGGTACAAAATTTTAAAAATTTTAAACACAAATGAAAAAAATATCTTTAAACGTTAAAAAAATTTTTTTAAAAGGATTTAAATTTTTTTAAAAGAATTCTTGGTAATTGACCAATTTTACCTATTCGGGATATTATATGTTTTTATATATATATATATATATATATATATATATATATATATATATATATATATAATATGAATGTACAAGGGAAAATTATTTTTCTCATTTATATTCACTGAGGGGGTATATTCTCAGTGTATATACATTTGGTAGTTTACATTAAACAGATTTTAAAAAGTATTCTTGACTGGTGGGGGCCAGGAAAACATGCACATGCACCCTTTAGTGCCCCTCGGGGTAAAATAGACTTAAAAACCCCAAATTAACCCAACCAACCGGGGACTCACCACCAGGATACCACCAGGGTAATAATAAACAACAATGCAAAAAAATCGACGATACAGCCCAAAATTTATACATCAAACACGGCGATGACTTTTGGTAAAATTTACGAACGTCAGTGGCGATTATTTACGTCAAGACGACTTGACGCCTCCGACGTAGCATCTTACGAGTCATGTAAAATACTTCAGGTGTATTTCAGACGTCTGAACAAGTCTGAAAATTAAGGTTAAGGGGAAAAGACGTCAATGGTTCTTTAAAAAGAACTACAGATAGTTTGACCTCTGTTCGATGTTACTAGAGCTTTAAAAAGTTACAGGTGTTACAAGAGCTTTGAAAGAGTTACAGATGTTACTGAAACTTTAAAAAACAGACGTTTTAGGATGAAATAAATAAAAAACAGTGGTGGGGGGAGAGGGGGTTTGGGGGGTGGGTGGGGGGGGGGGTGGGAGGATGGGCGTGAGAATGGGTGGAGAGGGTGGGCAGAGAAGGTGGATGGAGAGGATGGGTGGAGAGGGTGGATGCGAGAGGTGGGGAGAGAGGGTGGGAGGGGGTGGGCGGGAGGGGGGGTGAGAGAGGGGGGGGCTAGTGGGTGATAAGGTCCCCGGTTTTACGCCCTTTTCATGAGGGGGTTGTGGGTCGTTTTTTAATGTAATCCACCACCGCTTCAGCTATGACCAAATCTACCGTCTACTGATTAAGTCTACTAATCATGACAACGTCTACTCGTCTCCCGACGATTTTTTCCCGTCTACTGACCAAGTTATTTAATTTGACGATGTTTTCTCGTCCACTGACGAAGTCACTCGTCTATTACCGATTTTTCCAGTTCCCCAACAAAATCTACTTATTTTTCCCGGTAATTTACAGTGGAGAACTCTTTTTTTCAGTTTCTACTAACTTACCTTTTAAAGGGCCCAAGGGACAGATGGTGCGCCATGGCAGCTGTACGTTCTGGGGGTGTCAGTCCTGCCAACCATGGCAGGGGCGGGGCACCATGTGGGGGCATGGCCCCCTAGAGGCCAGGACCCACGCCTCCCACCGAGGGCCTGTGGGCTGGCACTCTGATAACACTTCCTGGCCCTAAAAGGCGGGGAGGGAGGGGGGAGGTTAACCCTCCCCAAAGCAGTGCGGGGCTCAAAAAGGGGCAAAAGGGTTGAAATGGGGCAGTAGGCCGCTGGTGCCCATGAAGGGCATGTGTGTGAGGGCCGGGGGAAGGGCCGGGCATCGTTCTCCTCATCTTGGGTTCACTGCCGGCGAAACCAGCGTCTCACGTTCTCGTTCACTGCCCCTCTCACACGTTCACTTTTTCCCTTACCCGGGGGGGCTGCGGCTTTTTAAAAACGCCGCAGCCCCTTCAAACTCACTTTCCCGGACCCCGCTCCCCTCCTCCAGGAGGCGGTGTCGGAGCGCCCCCCTCGTCCGGACACCCGGAAAGCACGATATGCGGGAAGACAGCCTTCCGGGGGGCCCGGGGACTTCGCGGGTCGCCATGACGAGGGTGTAAGGGCTCATCCTGCTCGGGGTCCAGCGGGGAGCACTGGTTTCCCTTAAAGGCGCCCGGAACCTCCCTGCTGGAAACCCCGTCAACAGTTTTTTCCCTCGTGGTCTTCTGCTGACATTGCGGTCATGGTTCGGCCCCCTTTGCGGGTCTTCGCACCACCGCACCCCTTCCAGCTAATTCACCTTCCATTACCAATGTCCTTTGAGCTCGCAACATCCTGCCATTTCATGCAGCCGCCCCAGACACCTTTTAAAAATCACAACTGACTTTAAAAGATTTCCCCTCCCCAAAAGCCGAACTCAAACAGGGAAATTTAAACCATCTTTCAGGAGCCATTTTTTCAGCCAGCCAGGATTGGCTGAGAGCTAAGCCCCCCCAAACTTCCCATTGGCTTTGGATGCTGGCCCCACCCACCACGTAGTTTGTTCATATTGGTAAGCGAATTATGGCCTACTGAACATAATTAGAGTAAATTAAACAAGATATTAATTCAGTTCATTCCATGCTGAGAAAATACTGGGATGAGGAAATTTAAAAAAAAATGGGTGACTACTTTTGGGCCTAAAAGGGGAATATTTTGAAAATTTTCCCGAATTTCGTTGAAATTTTAATTTAAATACCTGGAACTCCTATAACCAGTTTTCTAATTACCTGTTCTTCAGGCCTTACCAGGGCCCAATGTGAATTTTTAAAAGGGCATTATCGAAAAAATATTGAATCAGCCCAAAAAAATGGAACTTGCCCCGGGGGCGATCATTGTTTTTTTTTAGCGGGAATCACCTTCAGCGTTCTAATTTCTGGTAATTTTTTTTGAAAGGGGGAAAAGACCCTGGCGGGGGACTACATGAATCCCCACTGATGAAAATTGGGAAATTGTCCCCCCCCACCCGTCTTTATAACCTCCACCCAAAACCCTCTCTCTCCCTCTCTCCCCCTGTTTTTTTTCTCCTTTTTTTTCTCTCTCTCTCTCTCCCCTCTCCTCTCTCTCTCTCCCCCTTTCTCTTTCCTTCCCATATTTTTGGGAGAATACATGTATTATGTTAATTATAAACCGGGGATAATTATTGAATACGAAATTATCTCCCCTTTTTAAAAAAATAAGAAATTTTAATCTATATAAATTTTTTGTATATCTATAACACGACGGGTTTCATATATAATTTTTTTTATTATGATTTTCTTTATTATTATTATTATTATTATTATTAATTTTTATTATTATTATTATTATTATTATTATTATTATTATTATTATTATTATTATTATTATTATTATTAATTATTTTAAATTAAAAAAAATGTAATTATTATTAGTAATAGTTAGTTTGTAAAGGTGGTGGTAGTAGTGTAGTAGTAGTATAGTAGTAGTAGTAGTAGAGTATATAGTAGTAAGTAATAGAGTAGTGGGAAGTTTTAGTTTGTAGTAAAATTTTTTAGTAGGGAGTAGTATAGTACAAGACCACTGGGTACATAAGTACGATAGGGGAAAAAAAACCCAAAGGCCCCTGAAAGGGGGCAAATCCGTCGGGGCCCCCCAAAAAGACGATTTCAAGAACGTAAACAAAAGGGGGGAAAGCGGGGAAGGAGGAATTTAACACTCTGAGTTTTTGTTTCCCCAAAATTTATTTTTTTGGCTTTACCTTCGCTCTGTCTCACTGGTTAGTGTGTTTTTAGTGGGTATTCCCGTCTGGGGTTCAGGAGAGCTAGCTTTTTTGTAAGATAATGGATGGCCATCCAGCCCGTCTTGCAAAAGATGATTGACTCCAAGATGTTTGGGCTGTAACATCACCACCCCCCCCCTTTAGAGTGCAGGACTTGGTTCCCACCTCCAGGACTGTAACATCACCACCCCTCCTTCAGAGGCAGGGGACTTACTTCCCACCTCCAGGACTGTAACATCACCACCCCTCCTTCAAAAGTGCAGGACTGTACTTCCCAATTTCCCGGACTGTAACATCACCACCCCTCCTTCAGATGCAGCACTGTACTTCCCACCCCAGGACTTTAAAATCACCACCCCTCCTTCGAGTGCAGGGCTTATTTCCCCCCTCCAGGACTGTAACATCACCACCCCTCCTTCAGAGTGCAGGCACTGAAATTCCCCCCTCCAGGACTTTTAACATCACCACCTTTCCTTTTTAGAGTGCAGGCACTGGGGATTTTTTACCTCCAGGACTTTAAAATTACCACCCAAACCTTCAGAGTGCAGGCACTGATTTTCCCACCCCCAGGACGGGAACATCACCCCCCATTCCCCCGAGTGCAAAACACTGTACTTCCCACCTCCAGGGCCGTAACATCACCACCATCCCCTTTTTAGTGCAGGACTGTACTTCCCCCCCAGGGGGGTAACATCACCACCCCTCCTTCAGAGGGAGGACTGACTTCCCACCTCCAGGACTGTAACATCACCACCCATCCTTCAGAAATGGGGACTGTAATTTTTTGAAAATGTCAAGCCCTGATCATAAAGAAGAAAAAACCACCCCCAAGGGGAAAAAAGTTTGGGGCCAAAACCTTTTTAAACTAAAAAAGGGGGGGAAAAGGAATGAAACCCCTTATTTTTCCCAAAGAAGTTTTTTTCACCCGCCCGTCTCACTTTAGGTGCCCCGTGGGTTCCCCCCTTCAGGAGAGCTGCCTTAAATAATGGATGGCCTCCACCTCCAGGTTTACCCCCCTTTGGGGGGGGGGGGGGGGGGGGGGGGGGGGGGGGGGGGGGGGGGGGGGGGGGGGGGGGGGGGGGGGGGGGGGGGGGGGGGGGGGGGGGGGGGGGGGGGGGGGGGGGGGGGGGGGGGGGGGGGGGGGGGGGGGGGGGGGGGGGGGGGGGGGGGGGGGGGGGGGGGGGGGGGGGGGGGGGGGGGGGGGGGGGGGGGGGGGGGGGGGGGGGGGGGGGGGGGGGGGGGGGGGGGGGGGGGGGGGGGGGGGGGGGGGGGGGGGGGGGGGGGGGGGGGGGGGGGGGGGGGGGGCCCCCCCCCCCCCCCCCCCCCCCCCCCCCCCCCCCCCCCCCCCCCCCCCCCCCCCCCCCCCCCCCCCCCCCCCCCCCCCCCCCCCCCCCCCCCCCCCCCCCCCCCCCCCCCCCCCCCCCCCCCCCCCCCCCCCCCCCCCCCCCCCCCCCCCCCCCCCCCCCCCCCCCCCCCCCCCCCCCCCCCCCCCCCCCCCCCCCCCCCCCCCCCCCCCCCCCCCCCCCCCCCCCCCCCCCCCCCCCCCCCCCCCCCCCCCCCCCCCCCCCCCCCCCCCCCCCCCCCCCCCCCCCCCCCCCCCCCCCCCCCCCCCCCCCCCCCCCCCCCCCCCCCCCCCCCCCCCCCCCCCCCCCCCCCCCCCCCCCCCCCCCCCCCCCCCCCCCCCCCCCCCCCCCCCCCCCCCCAGGACTGTAACATCACCACCCATCCTTCAGAGTGCAGGTACTGTCTTCCCACCTCCAGGACTGTAACATCACCACCCATCCTTCAGAGTGCAGGTACTGTACTTCCCACCTCCAGGACTGTAACATCACCACCATCCTTCAGGTGCAGGCACTCCCCCCATTAGGACTGTAACATCACCACCCCTCCTCGGTGAGGCACTGTAATTCCCACCTCCAGGACTTAACTTTACCACCCATCCTTCGAGTGCAGACTTCTTCCCCCTCCAGGACTGTACTTTACCACCCATCCTTCAGAGTGCAGGCACTGACTTCCACCTCCAGGACTGTAACATCACCACCATCCTTCAAGTGCTGGGTATGTCTTCCCACCTCCCCGGACTTAACATTCCACCCATCCTTCAGAGTGCAGGACTGTCTTCCCACCCCAGGACTGGTAACATCAACCCCATCCTTCGAGTTTAGGCCCGTACTTCCACCTCCAGGACTGTAACTACCACCCTTCTTGGGTGCGGACTGTCTTCCACCTAGGACTGTAACATCCTCACCCATCCTTCAAGGGGCAGGTGCCTGCCCTTCCCACCTCCAGGACTGTAACATCACCCCCCATCCTTCAGAGTGCCTGACTTCCACCCCCAGGACTGTAACATCACCACCCTTCCCTTTAAGTGATGGCACTGTCTTCCCACCTCAAGGGCTGTACATCACCCCCATCCTTCAGAGTGCAAACTTCTTCCCACCTAGGACTGCATCCACCCATCCTTCAGTGAGTCTGTCTTCCCCCCTCCAGGACTGTAACATCACCACCATCCTTCAGAGTGAGGCACTGTACTTCCCACCTCCCGACTGTAACATCACCACCCCTCCTTCAGGTGCAGGCACTGTCCCACCTCCCGGACTGTAACATCACCACCCCTCTTTAGAGTTTAGGCACTGTACCCACCTCCAGGAAATGTAACATCACCACCCATCCTTCAGAGTGAGGCACTGCTTCCCACCTCCAGGACTGTAACTCACCACCCATCCTTCGAGTGGGGGACTGTCTTCCCACCTCCAGGACTGTAACATCACCACCCATCCTTAGGGTAGGCACTGTTCCCACCTCCAGGAAATGTAACATCACCACCCATCCTTCAGGTGAGGCACTGACTTCCCCCTCCAGGACTGTAACATCACCACCCATCCTTCAGAGTGCAGGCACTTAACTTCCCCCCTCCAGGACTGTAACATCACCACCCATCCTTCAGGGTGACTGCTTCCACCTCGGACTGTAATATCACCACCCCTCCTTCCAGTAGGCACTGTACTTCCCACCTCCAGGACTGTAACATCACCACCCATCCTTCAGAGTGTAGGCATGTCTTCCACCTCCAGGACTGTAACATCACCACCCATCCTTCAGAGTGCAGGCACTGTCTTCCCACCTCCAAGGACTGTAACATCACTCCCACCCTTGAGTCAGGCACTGTACTTCCCACCTCCAGGACTGTAACATCACCACCCATCCTTCAGGTGTGGGCACTGTACTTCCCACCTCCAGGACTGTAACATCACCACCCATCCTTCCAGAGTTCAGGCACTGTACTTCCCACCCCCAGGACTGTAACATCACCACCCATCCTTCAGGTGCAGGTACTGTACTTCCCACCCCCAGAACTGTAACATCACCACCCATCCTTCAGAGTGCAGGTACTGTACTTCCCACCTCCAGTACTGTAACATCATCATCCATCCTTCAGGTGTAGGCACTGTCCCACCTCCAGGACTGTAACATCACCACCCACCCTTCAGAGTGTAGGCACTGTATTTCCCCACCTGTATGTGTGTTAAACACACAAAGAGGTGTGTATCTCTGTATGTACGTGTGGATATATTTATAAATGCATCAAGAATGTACTATAATCTCTTTATTACGTATCAAAACATTCGAGCTTTTTTGTAAATCCACAAACCCAAAAAACCCCAATGAGCCTCTACCTGATTTCTCGATATTTATATACCAGTGAAGTCAGATTCTCTACTCCGTTTCTATTCCGTTCTTGAATCTGGATTAGCACGGCTGGGCCTCACCCACACGCATATCGCCCCGTTCGTGAACTAATCCGTTCTTGAATCTAGATTAACACGGCTGGGCCTCGCCACACACATATCGCCGCGTTCGTGAAACACCGCCTCGTGTTGTTTTTTTTGGAATCCGTCAGTCAGTGCGCCTTAGTTATGTACACCCTTCCTCAGTAAACTGGTAATCCAGGGCCTGTTCTCTCGCCTGGCTGGAGGATTTATGAGGATGAGAGTGGCGGATTTAAGGGGATTAAGGTTTTAGATGGGTTTATAAATTTGTGAAAATGTGATAAGAGAGTCTTATATCCAGACACACACACACACACACACACACACACACACACACACACACACACACACACACACACACACACATACACACACACACACACACACACACACACACACACACACACACACACACACGAAGTATTTTTTCAGTCACTGAGTTGTTAGGAAGTGGAATAGTCTGGCAAGTGATGTAGTGGAGGCAGGAACCATACATAGTTTTAAGACGAGGTATAATAAAGCTCATGGAGCAGGGAGAGGAGGACCCAGTAGCGGCCAGTGAAGAGGCGGGCCAGGAGCTGAGTCTCGCCCTGCAACCACAAATAGGGTTAGTAACACAAACACACCCAAACAGTATCTAAACAAAAACAGGATATTTGGGAAAAATTTTTTAAAAAAAAGTAAAGAAATAAAAAACAAAACAAAAAAAATTTTCAATTGGATAAACTATAATCTAACTGAACTACCCGGAAGAGGCTGGGCCCGGGCTGTGAATCGCCCCCCCAAACCTAGTTGGCAGTGGGAGAAGGGGGGTTTGGGGAAAACAGGGGAACAAAATTTTAAAAAAAAAAATTTTCAACAAAAAAAAGGGCGCCAAAGTGGCTGAAAAACCGCGGGAAAAGAAAGAAAGGGAAAAAAAAAAAAGGAACAACAGTGGCAACAAAAAGGCCCAAACAAAAAGGGAAAACCCCGGGTTTTTAACAAAAAAAAAACCAACGGGGCCAACAGACGGGAAAAAAAACCCCTTTTTAACATAAACTCAAAAAAAAACGCAAAAAAAAAAAATTTTTTATATAAATTTTGTATAAACTTAAGGTAATAAAAATTTTTTATATAACCCTTTTCTTCAGGGAAAAAAAAAAAGGGGAAAAAAAAGGGGAGAGAGAGAGAGAGAGAAGAAGGGTAGAAAAATCCCACTGGGGCAAAATGTTCCAAAAAGGGAGTGTGCTGGGGCCATTTTTGGAAAGTCATTAACCCCTTTAAATTCCCCGAATCCCCTCATATGAACATGACTCTGACATTCCTTATCCAAAAAGGAAATTACTCCCAACTCTTTAATCACCAGCTAAGACTATATCAGCTTGGGGAAACCAATGGCAATAAATTTTTACCGAGAAAAAAAAATGATGTGACTCAACCCTGATGGGAAACCGGGGAAAAGTATGAAGGGAATGTTGGGCCTGGAGAAGGGATATCTTTGGGGGGGGAAAATTTTACTCCCAAAAAGACCGAAAACCGTTGTAAATCTTGCAAACAATTCAGCAGGGCTTGCCTTCCCCTATTCCATTGCAGCGGGAGGGGTTGCAAGATTCTGTTATCAATACACTCACATTTGGTTTTCCCTTTTTTGGGTTTCCCCCCCCTCCCCCCCTTTCATCTGCAGGCAGAGAAGGTGGGAAAAAGCTCCATTTTCCCTGGCCCATCCTGGATGATTTTCTTTTAGAGGCCCAACCCGGGGGGGGATTGGGGGCCTTCTTTATTAAACTAAATTGTCAAAGTAAAAATTGGTACTTTGAGGACGCGAGAAACAAGCTTTTATCCACAAAACGGGCAGAGCTGAACCCTCTTTTCTTCTAGAAAATCCTTCATCCAAAATCATTTATCCCCAGGATGACTCGAGTCTGGAAACACATTAAAAATTTTGTTTCCAAAGGGTAAAGTATTGATCAAATGAAAATGCTGGCCCACAGATGGTCCACAGCTGGCCAAAGTGGTCCACAGCTGGCCTACAGATGGTCAGCTGGCCCACAGATGGTCTACAGCTGGCCCACAGATGGCTCCAACTTCATCCTGTTCCCTACTTGTATGTTTCATAACAATAAAAATTCTTTCTAATGAGCTGATGTAGATAACAGCTCTTAGCTTGTCAATAAACCCTGTGTAAACAAAAGAGAGAGAGAGAGAGAGAAAGAGTTTGATAAGGTAAATGAGGAATAACACAACACGCTAAGAAAATCTCTGATAGCGAAACAGATCACTGGAAGACAAACAAAAAATTTATTGTAATTATAGATTTTGACCATAAAGAAATAAATTAAGCAGTTTATTAGGACAAAATTATCGATTGTTGCTTATATATATATATATATATATATATATATATATATATATATATATATATATATATATATATATATATATATATATATATGCAATGTATATAATATCATACAAAGAGGTTTTTCTCACGAGGCTCAAATTGTGTAGAAATGGTTAACAGAAATTTTTAATGATAGATTTTTTTTTTTGGGGGGCTTGGCATATATATTATAAAAAGATATTTTTTTTACTCAAATCAGTTTATAGGCTAAGAGTTGTTATCTTAACTCAGCTTATTTCAGAGTCCCAGGCCTGTCTGAGGTATACTACCACCCCCAGGATGCAACCCAGAACAGTCGACTAACACCCAGGTACCTACTTGTTGCTAGGTGAACAGTGACAGCAGGTGTAAATGTGGCTAACACCCAGGTACCTAGTTACTGCTAGGTAAACAGTGACAGCAGGTGTAAATGTGGCTAACACCCTGGTACCTACTTGTTTCTAGGTGAACAGTGACAGCAGGTGTAAGGTGACTAACACCCAGGTACCTACTTACTGCTAGGTAAACAGTGACAGCAGGTGTAAATGTGACTAACACCCAGGTACCTACTTGTTTCTAGGTGAACAGTGACAGCAGGTGTAAATGTGACTAACACCCAGGTACCTACTTGTTTCTAGGTGAACAGTGACAGCAGGTGTAAATGTGACTAACACCCAGGTACCTACTTGTTTCTAGGTGAACAGTGACAGCAGGTGTAAATGTGACTAACATCCAGGTACCTACTTACTGCTAGGTGAACAGTGACAGCAGGTGTAAATGTGACTAACACCCAGGTACCTACTTACTGCTAGGTGAACAGTGACAATAGGTGTCTTAAGGAAACACGCCCCAGTGTTTACACCAGTAACGCGGATCGAACCTCGGACCTCAGTGTGTGTGAGCTAAGTGCGCTACCAACCGAGCTACTTAGGTTTCCCAGTAAGAGAAGGCACTAGGCCCTCAGCACTAGACCTAGTGTTTATAAGTGAAGGTTTACTAATTAGAGAAGGCACTAGGCCCTCAATACCAGTGAAGGTTCACTAGTAAGAGAGGACACTTTGCCCTCAGTACTAGATCTAGGATTTAATAGACCAGTGGAAGAAATTTTCGCCAAAATGGCCATGTCTAATCATTCCCACTCACGTATTTGTCCAACCAATTTTCATAACTTCGAATAATTTAGCGCCAGTGACCCTGCTTGGTTGACTCACCAACTATTCTGTGGAGATAATTTGTGTGAAATACCCACACGATGGAATAAACACAGATGCAGTATAATACGATCCTTTATTGACTACGTTTCGCCCACACAGTGAGCTTTATCAAGTCACAAACATATGTACCTGGGTATAGAGTACATGGGTATATGCAGTGTGGAGAGTCAGGTGCAGAGTGTTGGGTAGGTTGGATTGGAGACCTGCGTCTCAGAGCCATCCTACCCAACACTCTCAACACTATATACTCTATACCCAGGTAGATCTGTTTGTGACTTGATAAAGCTCACTGTGTGGGCGAAACGTAGTCAATAAAATATCGCAGTATACTGCATTCGTGTCTATTTTCCCAGCTGCTCTACTAACCGAAGCAGTACTTTCTTCCTTCCATTCTGTAGATCATCTTTGGAACGTTTCGCTCGTATTATTTTCTTCACGTCATACATAGGCTCAACACAACAACACCGTATAGCAAATTCGTTGTAAAATACGTAATAATTTTGTGTAGCATCTGTCACTCGTAGAAGTGATAGTGTTCACTTAGAAATAACATGTGTTGTTAATTGTAACTTGCAAACTGATTGCAAGATACAAAAAACGTAATGATGCATTATGAAATTTATAGACAGAATGATATACAGTGTTGCAAGGGACAGATATAAATACTTTGTGTAGAGATATATATATATATATATATATATATATATATATATATATATATATATATATATATATATATATATATATATATATATATATCGAGTTGATGGGCTTCATCGAAGGTGTTAATTAATTTTTGGTCAACTTTTCAACTTTTTCAATCGCTGTTGTAAATGATATACAATAACTACAAGTTGAAGTTTTTTTTTATATATTTTCTAACATTTTCAACATGACGTCATCTTACAGAGGAATTAATCGCAATGACGCGATTGCAAACAAACCACGGTATGGGTAGGGATAGAACTCTCGGCAAGTCAGTCTAAAAGTTTTACGTCTCATTTGCCGCGAGTTCAGTCCCCACCCACACCGTGGTTTGTTTATAGAGGAACTGTATAAGAGAGCTGACTGTCTTCAAAAAAAGGAATATGTGTAAAAAATCAGTGAATATTTAATATAATCAATGATTTAATATTATGTAGTGGAGAGCTACCATAAAGAACACTGCAGGAGGCCTACTGGCCCATACTAGGCAGGTCTTTTCAGTCCCAAAAACTCTTAATAAGAATATTTGCTCAACCCATTTTTAAAATGCCACCCAAAAACTGATAAATGGGACAGTCAAAAATTTACCAGACATTTGAATAGACCAGAAATTAATATGCAAATGTAAGAGGAAGAAAGAAAATTTGATAAAGACTGAACATTGACAAATATCCTCGTGGGAAGACGTCACCAGTGGGGTGCCACAAGGATCTGTACTTTCTCCCATAATGTTTTTAATATATAAAAATAACTTACCAGCAGGAATAGAAAAAAATATATGAATGCGTTTGCTGCTGATGAAAAAAAATCTTCGATCAAAAAAAATGGTTATAAATCACTAAAAAGTTGATTTGGAAGAATGGAGAGAGAGAGAGAGAGAGACCTAGGAGTTATCATCTAAATTTTTCACCACATCATGTAAATGATATACGAAACTCGTATCAAAAAATCAAAAATATTTAATATTTAAATATTTAAATATTTAATTTATTTTTTTGGGGGGACAAAAAATTAATTAAAAAAAAATTCCTCTGCAATGAAATATAAATAAGTAAAAAAAATGTAACCAAGATTTTTCATCAAATTTCTAGACAGAAATTGAAAAATGGCAAAAAAAAAAAAAAAAAAAAAAATCCAGTTGCAAAAGAAATTAAAAAAATATTACCCAAAGATTTTTTTTATTAATACACAAATAACCCGAACTTAGGAGAGGAGGGAGGGGAAACGTACTACGACGTTTCGCCCATACTTGAACCATCAACAAGTCACGCGTGGCAAGTCTGAGAGAAATTAATTTTTTTTAAATATCTCCCAAATACGAAAAAAAAAATCATTGAGAACTTAATGCCAGTTGATCACTATTATTATTATTATTATTATTATTATTATTATTATTATTATTATTATTATTATTATTATTATTATTATTATTATTATTATTATTATTATTATTATTATTATTATTATATTGTTATACTATTATATTATTATTGTTATATTATATTATTATTATTATTATTATTATTATTATTATTATTATTATCAAACCCAAGCGCTAAACCGACAAGGGTCACATAGCGCTGCAACGTCAGTTAAAAATATAATAGACCAGTGACTGAAGAATTCCTGCAAGGCTTCTCCAGTGACCTCTTAAGGTCTAGGAAAATTCTCCCCAAAAAAAGGGTATGGAAATGTCTCGTCCAATATTCAGTTTTTTCCTTTAGTCTTCTCTAAAACTCAAAGTCGGCCGCTTCAAAACCCATGACAGCACTTTGATAATTTTTACGCCCGGGGTATTGATTTTTTTATGCGGGTTCTCAAATTCGGTTACGGGTTAAAATGCGCTTTTATGGGACTGTACTGGGCGGTCGAGCGAGCAGGAGAGCTGTCAGGCCAATTGCTTCTTGTGCCAAGCTAGCTTCTTCTTCTTTATTCTTCTTCTTCTTCTGCTTCTTCTTCTTCTTCTTCTTCTTCTTCTTCTTCTTCTTCTTCTTCTCTTCTTCTTCTTCTTCTTCTTCTTCTTCTTCTTCTCTTCTTCCTTCTTCTTCTTCTTCTTCTTCTTCTCTTCTCTCTCTCTCTCTCTCTCTCTCTCTCTCTCTTCTCTCTCTCTCTCTCTCTCTCTCTCTCTCTCTCTTCTCGTCCCTCTTCATCTTCTCAAATACTCTTTTCTCCCTCTCCTCTCTCTCTCTCTACATTTCTCATTCTACGATACTTTTTCTGTTTTTCATCAATAAATTTACCATCCATTGGGTTGGGGTCAGATCAGCTCCTGCCCCCCTCACTCCTCTCTGTCCATTTCCTGCTCCATGCTTACATACCAGTCTAAATATGTATGGTTCACTCACTATACTTGCTATACTTTTTCGCACTCTCCTGACACCTCTTATGTCCGAAGAATACTCTCCGTACATACCTTTATCATCCTGTCTTCAAGCTTTAGTGGTTCCTGCTTCTGCTCCTCTCTGACATCCTTCCCACTATCTACCTTGCCAATCCCCTCTATTTAGTCGTTATCAGTTTGTGTCGTTGTTTCTTTTGTGTGTGTGGATATCCTGTCTATGCTTGCACTATACTATGTGGTTGCAAGTCGATTAGTCTGCGCTGTGTGTGTGTTGATATTTGCTTTCTTTGTGTGTTTTCTGAATTGTCTCCATATAGCACACACACACACACACACACACCACCACATTCAAACACACACACACACACACACACACACCACATAACACACACACACATATACACACACAACGCGCAAGAGGTACAATAAAGCTACTGGAGCAGGGAGAGAGTGGACCTAGTTGCGACCAACGAAGAGGCGGGACCAGGAGCTGTAATTCGTTCCCTGCAACCACATACTGGTAAGTACAAACACACACACTGCAGACAAAAACACGGCAACTTCTCCAATCTAAGTGATGGTTGTTGAAACGACTGGACCAACCACGCCATTACACAG
This sequence comes from Cherax destructor, assembly GCA_009830355.1. Taxonomy (NCBI): domain Eukaryota; kingdom Metazoa; phylum Arthropoda; class Malacostraca; order Decapoda; family Parastacidae; genus Cherax; species Cherax destructor. Next base: position 15,766 of record WNWK01029855.1, read on the forward strand.
CAGTAACGACCCCAAACATAATCTATTTCCATCCCAATTGATGAGAGTTCACTAGGGGGCCAGGGATGGGGGAAGGGACATATTCAGGGGAGGGAAAGGGGTGGCCAGAAGTGGCCACAATCATTTCCTCTGATCGGGCCACTGGGCCATTACAGCCACAGTTAAAAGAGAGTTGGGGTGTTAGACTAGAGCCATTCAATGAAGGGATGGTAGTTATGTGGGATAGTTGCCCCCCCCCATCCTCTCTACCACGTACATAAGGGGATGGTAGTTAAGTGGGATAGTTTACCATCTATTCTTCGTCGTTGCTCTGATTTAGGTATTATGTGACCCATACTGTGTGATGGAATATGACAGCGAAACACAGCTTTTGTTCCCACTATGTAACTATTATATAGAATAGTGTAGCAGCACACTGCTGGTGTGTGTGTGTGTGTGTGTGTGTGTGTGTGTGTGTGTGTGTGTGTGTGTGTGTGTGTGTACCACGTGAAGTGGAAAAGCAGGTTTACTGATGCATGTAGTAGGTAGTATCTAGTAGTAGTAGTAGTTACAGTAGTATTAGTTACAGTAGTAGTAGTTACAGTAGTAGTAGTTACAGTAGTAGTAATATGAGTGGAAGTAACTCTAGGTTGATATGTGATGGCAGGATTGACTGTTTTGAGAGGAATTCTGGCTAATGAATGAAAGGATTAGGAATGAAAGAATTAGGAATAAAATAATTAGAAATGAAAGGATTAAGAACGAAAGGACTAGGAATGAAAGCATTAGGGATGAAAGCATTAGGGATGAAAGGATTAGGAATGAAAGGATTGGGAATTAAAGGATTAGGGATGAGAGGATTAGGATGAAAGAAAGTTTAAAGGGTGACAAAGGGAAGGAAAATAAAGGGTAACAAAGGGAAGGAAGATAAAGGATGACAAAGGGAAAGGGAGAATAATTAGTGTCATTGTAACATAACACAGGAAAATTATGTTGGTCAGCCACCAGACGTAATGATAGGTTGACGTAATTGGCTGACGTAATTGGTTGAAGAAATGGACTGATGTAATAGGTTATCTTAATAGGTTAATATAATGGATTGACGTAATAGAATGACGCAGTTTTCCACCAGATTTATACTGACGCAACAGAAAGAACAGGTAACAAGGGGGGAGGGGGTAGGAAGTTGACATTTATGTCACAGAGTTGTTCATTTTCTCAGAATCATTAAACACAACGAATGATGAAGGTAAAGTTTAAGCAGTAAAGACTGAGTACCATAACTTAAGGGGCACGTCAGTTCCTCTGTTTTATAATACTATGTTATTTTTCCCCTATAATCTACCTTGTCCATAATTACTGTCGCATTTGCTTTGTTTTCGTAAAGTGAAGTCCAGGATCTTTCCTTATGAATCATACAGGATTCAGGAAAGACAGAAAGAACTTAAACAATACATGAAATTAAAAGACATCCAAAATATTTCATGTCATTTGCCAAATCTAGGACAAAAACCACGTCCAGTATTGGGTCGTTGCTTAAACGAGACAGGACTTAACACCGATGACACCAAAGAAATACAAAGTCATACTGAAGTCTCAGTGTGACTGTGTTTAGTAAGTCGGTAATCAGACTAAGGGTCGACAATCTGAACGAATTTTTGTATGACCGAGACTCAAAATTTGGTTTATATCTCCAGAATTTCTGACACAAGCCTAACACCATTGGACTTTGAAAAAGCCATTGACGACATGCCCAAGCACTCTGCCCCAGGCCCAGACTCGTGCAACTCCGTGTTCATCAAGAACTGCAAGGAGCCCCTTTCATGGCCTTAGATATTCTATGAAGAGGGAGCCTAGACACGGGTGTCATCCCACAATCACTTAAAACAAAGGTGGCAGTAAAGCAATAGCAAAGAATTAAAGACTGATATCACTAACGTCCCACAACATAAAATTTTTGAAAGGGTTCTAAGAAGCAAGATTACTAACCACTTGGGTTCCCACCAGTTGCACAACCCAGGGCATCATGGATTTAGAGACGGTCGTTACTGTCTCTCACAACTACTGGACCACTATGACGTGGTCTTGGATGGTCCCTCCTTCCTCTCAACTACTGGACCACTATGATATGGTCTTGGATGGTCCCTCCTTCCTCTCAACTACTGGACCACTATGATATGGTCTTGGATGGTCCCTCCTTCCTCTCAACTACTGGACCACTATGATATGGTCTTGGATGGTCCCTCCTGCCTCTCACAACTACTGAACCACTATGACGTGGTCTTAGATGGCCTCTCCTGCCTCTCACAACTACTGAACCACTATGACGTGGTTTTGGATGCACTGGAGGACTAACGGAAAGGCTTCGACAAGTGCTATCATGGTGTAATAGTCAGAGACGACTACAGTGAAAAGCTCTATTCCACAAGGCACCCTTTTCCCCCTTCCCCCATTCTGTTCCTCATCTTCATATCTGACATAGACAGATGTAAATCATAGCTCTTTGTCTTCCTTTGCTGACGATAACAGAATTTACACGAGTGTCATCCACTGAGGAAACTACAAATCTCCAAGCTGATATAAACCAAGTCTTCCAGTAGGCCACAGAAACCAATATAAAATTCAGTGAGGACAAATTTCAATTATTTCGCATGAAAAACTTGAGGAAATAAAGGCTGTATCGGAGTACAAGACAAATTCTAACCACACAATAGAGCGAATAGTAATAGGAGGGACCTGGGAGTGATAATGTCATAAGTTCTCACCTTCAAGGATCAGAACAATGTCACTATCACAACCACGAGGAAAATGATAGGATGAATAATGAGAACCTTAAAAACAAGAGATGTCAAGCCAATGATGATTCTCTTTAATTCACTTGTTCTTTCTAGGCTGGAATACTCATGTACACTAACAGCACATTTCAAGGCAGGTGAAATTACAGACCTGGAGAATATACAGAGAACTTTCATTGTGCGTGTAAGTTCAGTCAAACACCTCAGTTACTGGGACCGTTTGAAGTCCCTTGACCTGTACTTCTTGGAACTAGTCCTAGAAGGACTAGTTCCAAATCTGCACACGGAAATCACTCCCTATGAAAGCAAGAGACTCGGCAGGAGATGCAACATCCCCCCCCCAGTGAAAAGCAGGAGCGCCACGAGTACGCTAAGAGATAACACAATAAGTGTCAGGGGCCCAAGACTGTTCAACTTCTTCCCAGCATACATAAGAGTGATTACCAGTAGACCCCTGGCAGTCTTCAAGACCCCTGGCTGTCTTCAAGACCCCTGGCTGTCTTCAGGACCCCTGGCTATCTTCAAGACCCCTGGCTGTCTTCAAGACCCCTGGCTGTCTTCAGGATCCCTGGCTATCTTCAAGACCCCTGGCTGTCTTCAAGACCCCTGGCTGTCTTCAGGACCCCTGGCTGTCTTCAAGACCTTTGGCTGTCTTCAGGACCCCTGGCTGTCTTCAAGACCCCTGGCTGTCTTCAGGACCCCTGGCTGTCTTCAAGACCCCTGGCTGTCTTCAAGACCCCTGTCTGTCTTCAGGACCCCTCGCTGTCTTCAAGACCCCTGTCTGTCTTCAGGACCCCTGGCTGTCTTCAGGACCCCTGGCTGTCTTCAGGACCCCTGGCTGTCTTCAGGACCCCTGGCTGTCTTCAGGACCCCTGGCTGTCTTCAGGACCCCTGGCTGTCTTCAAGACCCCTGGCTGTCTTCAGGACCCCTGGCTCTCTTCAGGACCCCTGGCTATATTCAAAAGGGAGCTGACCAGGCGGGCTGTGGTTCATACCTTGGATTGCGTGCGGCCAGCAGTAACAACCTGGTTGGTCAGTCCCTGATCCACCGCGCGACCTGGTCATCGACTGGGTGTTGACCCCCGGAATACCCTCCAGGAAGGTAGTAGTTAAGATTGTACTAATAACCATGAGATATAATCATGACATGAAAGGTACATACATACGTAACGCGTTACGGTGTTAAAGTGCCAGGGTGTTACTAAGTGTTACAGTGCTAACTCTGTGGTATTGTGTTACACGAGGTGTTACAAAGTGTTACTTGTTAGGCCAGTGTTACATGAGGTGTTACAAAGTGTTACTTGTTAGGCCAGTGTTACATGAGGTGTTACAAAGTGTTACTTGTTAGGTCAGTGTTACATGAGGTGTTACACGAAGTGTTACATGAGGCGTGGTAACGCTCTTCCCGTGTTCACTTGCTCGATTCACTTACGAATTACTGTCATTTACTCTAGCGATTTTTACGTATTGTGCCGTATTTTGCGAATTACTGCGTATTGTTGCATATTGTTACGTATTGCTGCGTATTGTTACATATTGCGTATTGTTACGTATTGCGTATTGTTACGTATTGCGTATTGTTACGTATTATTGCGTATTGATACTTATTATTGCTTATTGTTGCGTATTTTCATTGGTAGACGTTTCGCCATCCAGTGGCTTTATCAGTACAAGTTCAAGGACATAATGGGAAGACTGTAGAACTATATACAAAAGACGAGGTAATCAGTCCCTCATCCTTGGAGTTGGTGAAGTTTAGTCTTGATAACTATACAGGGTGTTTCAAACAGATGGACCCAATTTCAAAGCAGTCTGCGTTGAAATTGGGTCCATCATATTGAAACACCCTGTACTTACCCAAGAGAGTGCGGACTGATGGTCAGTCAGTGTATCTTCCCATGACAGAGCTCTCAAAGAATGGCTTTGAAAATATTTGGCAGTTCGTTAATGTCTGGTAAGATGCACACCATGGTACGACTGGGGATCGAAGCACAGATGCATTTGTGGTAACAGTGGAGGCCCATGCTAACCTCCCTATGGTGTATAAATATACCTTGTTGGATGAATCTTATTGTAACCAGCTGGTCCAGTGCCGTACGGACTGGTCTGGAGTTTTAAGACTCACTAGCCGCAAGTTCAAGCCCCACCCGTACCGTGGTTTGTCATTACGATTGTCATTACAGATTGAGTGGGACTTGAAACCACGGCAGGAGAGTCCTGCCGTGGGTTCGAGCCTCACCCGGTCTGAAATTTAAGAGCCCTTGTGAACTTAATCAACGCTAGCCAGGCGCATTATGCCACTTAGTTGGTAACATTGGGCGTGTTTCCTTAAGACACCTGCTGTCCATGTTCACCTAACAGTAAGTAGGTACTTGGGTGTTAGTGGACTGGTGTGGGTCGCATCCTGGTGGACAAGATTTAAAAGGACCACAATGGAAATAAGACAGACAGTTCCTCGATGACGCACTTTCTTGAGTTATATTGGGTGGCTAACCCTCCAGGGTTAAAAGTCTTATGGGGCGCCACGAGTACACAGAGACAACACAATAAGTGTCAGGGGCCCAAGACTCCCAGCATACATAAGGGGAATTACCAATAGACCTCTGGCTGTCTTCAAGAAGGCACTGGACAGGCACCTAAAGTCTGTACCTGACCAGCCGGGCTGTGGTTCGTACATCAGTTTGCTTGCGGCCAGCAGTAACAGCCTGGTTTATCAGACCTGATACACCACGAGGCCTAGTCTCAGACCGGGCCGCGGGGGCGTTAACCCCCGAAACCCTCTCCAGGTAAGGCCTTCCATGAGCTCTAGATTATTTACCAAGAACTCCTTGTTTGACAAAAACCAGGTCTGGCAGGTTATTTCCTCTGGTAGGTTCTGTTACAAAGCTGTCCTCAACTAGTACTGGCTAGTCCTTGGACTCCTAAATTACCTCTCAAATTCTTATCAATTTGGCTAAAATTTAAATCCCTGGAATTACTGCGTTATCCTGTCGTCAAGACTTGGCATTTCCCTCAGAATTAAGTCTTACTCTGTCAGGTGTACAGTACCGATAACCTGATGATTAAGACACATGTGCCACACTGGGTATGTGAGTAAGACACATGTGCAACACTTGGATATGTTAAGACACATGTGCCACACTGGGTATGTGAGTAAGACACATGTGCAACACCTGGATATGTTAAGACACATGTGCCACACTGGGTATGTGAGTAAGACACATGTGCAACACCTGGATATGTTAAGACACATGTGCCACACTGGGTATGTGAGTTAGACACATGTGCAACAGTTGGGTGTTTTTATTAATGAAACGTTTCGCCTCAGAGTAGGCTTCTTCAGTTACATACAGAGGAAACGTTTCGCCATACAATGGCTTCATCAGTCCATACAAGGAGAATGATGAAGAACAGGGGAGTTTGAGGTAATCAGTCCTCAACCTGGAGTCGATGTAATCAGTCTATCAATCTTGAATAGATTACATCAACTTGTTGTTCACTGAATCATTCATCTACACTAAAGCCAGTATTTATGTCTCTATTAAAATGAGGAGGTGAAACGTCTCGTCAAAGCAGGCACCCAGGTGTTGCACATCTTGCTCACCAAGTTTCTGTGTATGTACTCACCTATATGTGGTTGCAGGGTCGAGTCACAGCTCCTGGCCCCGCCTCTTTACTAGGTCCACTCCTTGCTCTGTGAGCTTTATCATACCTCTTCTCAAAGCTATGTATGGATCCTGCTTCCACTACATCACTCTCCAGATTGTTCCACTTTCTCACAACTCTATAACTGAAGAAATACTTCCTAACATCCCCGTGACTCATCTGAGTCTTCAACTTCCAGTTGTGACCCCTTGTTGCTTGTCACATTTATGAAACATTTTGGCCCTGTCCACCTTGTCAATTCTTCTCAGTATTATATACGTCGTTATCATGTCCCCCTCTCCCTCCTGTCCTCTGGTGTCGTCAGGTTGAGTTTCCTTAATCTCTCCTCGTAGGACATACCCCTTAATTCCGGGACTAGTCTTGTTGCAAGCCTTTGCACTTTTCCAATTTCTTGACGTGCTTGACCAGGTGTGAGTTCCATACTGGTGCTGCATACTCCAGTATGGGCCTGACGTACACGGTGTACAGTGTCGTGAATGACTCCTTACTTAGATGTCGGAACGCTATTCTCAGGTTTGCCAGGCGCCTATATGCTGCTGCAGTTATTTGGTTGATGTGCACCTCAGGAGATGTGCTCGGTATAATGTTCATCCCAAGATCTTTTCCTTAATTGAGGTTTGCAGCTTTTGATCCTTCTAGCCAGTACTCCGTCTGCGGTCTTCTTTGTCCTTCCTTAATCTTCATGACTTGCAAACAGGCTTGCAGCCTGTCCAGATTCCCTTATAATCTTACCTGATCCTCGTCCGCTTATATTCTCTTCATTAGTTTCACATCATCAGTGAACAGAGACTCTCTGAATCTTTCCTCATCTCGTACCAACACTAGTCGTTGTTTCCTTCCTGTCAGGTATTCCCTGATCCATTGCAGTACTTTGCTATTCCTGCTCCTCTGGTTTCTGAACCAGTCTCTTATGTGGTACTGTGTCGAAAGATTTCTTACAGTCCAAAAAGATGCAATCAACCCATCCTCCCTCCCTCTCTCTTGTCTTACTTTTGTTACCTTGTCGTAGAACTCCAGTAAGTTTGTGACACAAAATTTCTCATCCCTGAAGCCGTGCTGGTTGTCATGTATGAGTATATTCCATTCTAGGTGTTCCACCACTCCTCTCCTGATAATCTTCTCCATAACTTTACATACTATATATGTCAGTGACACTGAACTGTAATTTAGTGCAGCCTGTCTGTCTCCTTTTTTTAAAAATCTGGACTACATTTGCACCTCAGGGATTTGCCCTGTTTTGATAGATTTATTAAAGACTGCTGCTAGCAGCACACAGTTCCTCTGTGTGTCGCTAGCAGCACACAGTTCCTCTGTGTGTCGCTAGCAGCACACAGTTCCTCTGTGTGTCGCTAGCAGGACATAGAGGAACTGTGGAAGATGTTATCTGGAGAGATTTTTCTTTGGTCCACGCCTTTGAGGTATCTAGTTCACTGAGTAGTCACTTCACCTCCTTGGTATTGCGTATGTCCAGCACTAGCTAGTGCACTCTACTCCATAGGATTGCTGTAAGCATTTCTGTCTCCACTCTGAATACTTGTCTAAATCTTGTGTTAAGCTCTTCACATACTTCCTGGTCACTCTTTTTGATGTCCACTCCTTCCTTCCTCAGCCTGATTACCTGCTCCTTGACTGTTGTTTTCCTCCTGATGTGTGTGTATGTGTGTGTGTGTGTGTGTGTGTGTGTGTGTGTGTGTGTACTCACCTATTTGTACTCACCTATTTGTGGTTGCAGGGGTCAGTCATGGCTCCTGGCCCCGCCTCTTCACTGATTGCTACTAGGTCCTCTCTCTCCCTGCTCCATGG
>WNWK01029856.1:0-24007 GCA_009830355.1 Cherax destructor
TGAGGCAGCATCCCCCAAACCCGACATACACACTGAGAGGCAGCATCACCCCCGACATACACATGAGAAACAGTACCACTCAGCACACGGTACACACACTGCCGATCTTAAATTTGCCGCTATACCTCCCCGGGGATAAACATACAACAAACCCACGGAAATTTTGGCTTAACTTTTTAACTCGAAAAAAGATTCGTCGCAAAGTTACACCGTGGATAAAAAGTTGAGGGGTTAGAGGTTAGACAAGTGGCTTAGGTGGCAACACCCTACCATTATTTTTTTTTGGGACGAAGAGTTTCCTGGAATGGGCGGTCCCCAGCTTCATTTAAAGGGAAAAGAGCCCCAGTTAACTTGCATCAACCCCTTCAACAGTGGGGTTTTGGAAGGCAAAGTGGTTACTGGTTGAGTCAGTTTTCTACACTTAAATCCTACCGGCTGTACGTACATGGATCATGAACGTTGAAACATGTTTTACTCTTAACATCAAGACTATTTGAATTTCTTAAATGGGTTCTTTTCTCCCCCTATGTATCAAAAAAGATATATTTTTCGGTTTAACATGTTTCGTGTGAATAATTATATAATCACCCGGGATTGTTTGAAGAACTAGGTCGTCGACGTGAAAAACTGATAAAAATGAAATAGAGAATATATATATATATATATATATATATATATAAAAAAAAAAAAAAAAAAAAGAGGGGAAACCCTGGTACAAATTGTGGGACCCATAGCCTCGGAAAGTGGAAAAAGGGGCTTAAAGGGAATATTTGATTTCTTCCTGATGCCATTTGAATATTCCATTTCTCCTACCCCCCCATCTTTTTTTTTTTTTACCAATAGGTATTTTTATTACATAATATGGTACAAAAGATTTAAGAGATACATTGTTGATATAAAGATGGCATTAAGTACACGAGGTGGAGAACATGTCTAGTACATATTGTTCAGTTTGTCACGATTAAATGCGAAAATCATCCAGCTCCTCCGAGCTGGGGCGCGTGCCCCGAATACAGCATGGGTTACCCCTTTGAACAGCAGGGTGAGTCGCTGGAACAGAAAACTACGCCCAGTCCCCATTATTTTTGGGGCTTTTTCCCAGCTTCTTGAGGAACAGACTAAAATATTCAGGTAGTCCTGCCTTAATATTGCACAAAAAGATCTTCCGAGTAGGTGGACGACGATGGGGCAACTAGTCATGTTATTTTGTTCGTGCCCTTTACCAGTCAGGGGATGGGGGAAGCAAAAAAAAATGAACCCGTTTCAAAATTTCAAATACGAAATTGCTGAAGGACGGTATAAGAGGACAACTAAGTAAAAAATTTGTCAACAAAGTTTAAACTTTGTAATATAAAAAAAAAAAATACAAAGTTAAAGTAAAATTTTAAAGTTAGCAGGACTTACTAATTCAGGTAACTGTCGGGGTCTTTAGGGACGTTCAGGAAATCGGTTCCTTCTCCTTCCTTGAGAATTAAAATGAAAAAAGAAGAAAAAGAAAATCAGAAAACCCGGGGGAAACATATTGACGATTTCTTTTTAAATCACAGGTGGATGCCCGACGAATAAAAAATTGAACTGGGTAATCCCACCAGAAAACTACTATGCCGTCATTCACACTGAAATTAATAAATTTTAGATTATCTATGAGTTGCCCTTTCAAACGTTTCGCTCTTTTAATCCGGCGTGTTACATTTTATTCGACGTTTCCCCCCCATTTTGCGCCCTGCCCAGAAACAGAGTTCGGGTGTAACATTTTGGGGTTTCTATATCTTTATTACTGGTTGAAACAGCCATAGTAAAAACCGGGAATTTTCTGAAAGTGATGTTAAGCCCCGAAAGGGAAGATTTCCACCTTGTCAGTCTGTCCCCGTTTTTCAGAGGCTTTTACTTGTCCCATTCGAATTTGTTATTTTTTCGTACAAAGGGAAATGTAGTGAGGAAAAACGGTAAAAAACTATTTCTTTTTTGCATTTGTCCCCTTTTTGCCCTGCTGTTTTTTTGTATTTATTTTGGCAGGGTTCTAAACCATTAGATAATACCGGTTGTCGATGCAACCTGCATCCTTTCCCTCTGTTTGGGAAACCAGTTTTTTTAGAAAGTTCGTTTTTTACATCCATGAGCAGAACGTTGGCCTTAAAAAGCCCCGATTACGACGGATGTTCCCGGGTGGATTGCCCCCACTTGTACCTGACAAAAAGTAAATGATTTTTGAATAAGACAAAATTCTGATTTACAAAGGGAAAAATGGTCTATCTTGAACTACAGTCCATCGTCACTGCTCACTTTCCCGAAAATTTCATATGACAATAAAGACACAAAGCAGTGCGGATTTTGAAAATCGCTGCCCTGTAACTGTTAGTTTTTTTAGAATTTAGCCCAGAGCTTCTTCGTTCTTTCTTGGGTCACCAGACATTAGATGAATCTCTTCATTTGTGATTCTAGTGTTGAATGAACCCCGTCATATTACCAGGAACCGGATGGTTTTCCCCCTGCGGCAGCGACACTGGATGAACTCTTCCATTTGGGCCCAACAATCCCCCTTTCCCTTTAAAAACCCTCAGTTGCTGCCATTGGAATTGTGGAAGCAGCAAAAAATATGCTAAAAAAAAGGTTTCAGTTCAGAAAAATTTAAGAGCTTCCAGGGGGAGGGTACTGATCCCGGGTGGGGGGACGGGGTTTCAGATTGGAAAACCTGCTCTTCCTCTTCCTGAATCAAACCCTAGCCTATCTTTTCCCCCAGGCACTGTATGACCCCAACAAGTTTGGGCCTACCTAAACATTAAAATAAAATTGAGTGTGATTCACGAGTAAAAATATACTCATTAGAGTACCCGGGAATAGAAAAAAATCAGAGAAAAAGATTTAATAAGTTCATATGAGTTCGAATTATCCTACATAAAGCTGCAAAATCACCCAAAGTAAAACCGTACCAGAAGAGTAAAGTTAATATATTTTTGGTATCCCTTTGGCAAACATTAGAAATATTAGGGGGGAAGCAAAAAAAAATCAATGTCAGAGGAACACAGCAAGCCGATAAGATCTATAACTCATTATGATTAAATGAACGCAGAAAAGAATTTGGGGCAATTTAAAGAAACAGACTGGCTGATGTTGGGCCAGGCTTTTATGCTTTTTTTTCTGGGTTAGCATAAGTACAAAAACAAATTATTAAACTAAATTCAAAGAGACCAGTCTTATAGTTTTTTTTAAACATTCCCTTTTGATTGTCCACTTAGTGAAGAATATAAACATAAATCTAGATTTTTTAAATGAATATATAAAAACATTTTAAAAAAGTTTGTTTTTTGAAAATGAAAAAGTTATATATACAGATACTAGGATACCCTTTTAAACATTCGTAATTGTTTGGGGATTTCATGTATCCACATGCTCAATAAAAAGCCTTTCTGAGGCAAAATCTAATCTAATCATGTATCCTCCTTTTACCTTTTTTTTGTCCTTATTATATCATCATCATATTCTCTATCCTTCATCCCCTCCAGTCTATTTATGTCCCCTTTTCTCCTCTTCTTTTCTCCCCCTACCATCAAACACATCTGCCGTTAATCCCATTTTTAAACCAGGATTTCGGGCAATCTATTTTCTACTTAATCTAACCCCATTCTTAAAAAATTAACTTGCCCGGGGGTTTTCTGGGGGTTTTTCGGGGTTTGTTACCAACCGAAAGTATTTTTTTGTTTTCTCTTATCCTTCTCCTTCCCTAACCAGCGACTTCAGCCTTTTCCTCCCGTCTGCTGTTTCGTGTCTATTTCGTCTGTCTGTCATTTTCTGTCTCTATCTGTTTGTCTGTCGTCTGTTCCTCTCCTTCCTTCCTTTCGTTCTTTAATACGCCGTAATAATTTTAACCTTGTCGACCAAGCTGGGAAAAGGGAAAAGCCCTTTTGGGTGTCCATCTTCTGGGGGTCAAATTGGAAAAGGTTTCAGAAGGGGACAATAAAACACACTCATGAAAAATGAAAAGGAGAAATTTTTTAAAAAAATGAAAATGGGGAAAAAAAAGAAAAAGTGACAGTAGTAGAAGATGAGAGAGGAGGAAGAAATGGGGCCCAAAGGGCAATGCAAAGGGGGGCCAAGGTTGTCTGGGAAAAATAAAAGTTTTCTTTTGGCCCGGGTGGGAAAAAAATCAAGAACACAGAATTTTGTGGATAATAAAGAGAAGAACTATGGGTACACACAGGGACACATGGAGTAATAAAGGTATCTTTGGGCTGGGGAAACATATTTTGCATGAGAGAGTAATTTGACAGAAAAAAAAAGTTTCTTTTTTTCAGCCCAACCTAAAGGAAAAATCAACCTTTCAACTTTACGGGGAAAAAGAAAAAAACACACACACACACACACACACACACACACACACAACACACACACACACACACACACACACCAAACTACGTCTTCAAGGAGATGGACGATTACATCGTTTCACATCTGTACTGCTTTCAAACCCCGAATTCAATGGAAGCCTACGTGTAGACGAAACATTTCGAATAAAGATCTTAACTGTTTCTATTTTTTCACTTACCAACTATAATTCTGCTAATAAAAACTGCCACACCGTAATCTGCTGCACACCATAATTTGCTGCACACTAAATTCTGCTTCCATCATACTTTTTTTAAAATTCTTTTCCACCAAAATTCTTTTTTTGGGAAAATTCTGCTTCACATTATAATTCTGTTTGACACCATAATTTGCACCATAATTTTTCACACCAAAATTCTGTTCACACCATAATTCTGCTGAAAAAAAAACCTTTTGGGATCTTTTTTCCATTTTTTTAAACTTTTTTTCAAGGTGTCAAATTATTTTTAACTTTGACAAAAATTCATTTTAGCTTGTTCAGTGACTTTAATATTTTGGAAAGGGCATTTTTTAGTCAGATGTTTTTCCTCTGTGTTTTTATAAAATGTTTTTTTTTCCTTAATGAAATTTTTTGTTTATTTTGGGGAGTTTGGTTTGTCAGGAAACACAAACGTTTAAAATGGGTCTTTTAATTTTTTCATCCTTTATAAAGATTTGAAAAAAAAACTTTGGTGTTTTAATGGATTAGTCCGTATACTTGAGTTACGTTACTTAAAATAAACCAAACTGTTTTTTTACGAAAAATATTGGGTTATGATTTTTCTTCTGTTTTTTAAAACATAAGTTGTTTATTTATCAAACTTTTTGTTCCCTAACATTATTTTTTTTACAACGTTTCTTTTTTCTGTTTATTTTTTTTAAATTTTTTGTCTCAGAAAAAACGAGTGTTTATATTTGGTACAAACACTTTTGTAAATTGTTGCAGTTGACCGTTCTTTTTTTTATGCTATCGGCAAATTTTTAAACATTTTGACGTTTGTCGTTTCTAAAATTTTAAATAATGGAGATGGGGCCCAAGGATTGACCTAGGGTACCTCACCTGGAACACCCGACACTAACCTTTCGATTAATCCATTTATGCTTTTAAGAGTTTTTCAAATTAATTTTTTTTTTTCTTCCCCTCTAACAGTAGAAAGTTTCATGAAATTTTACAAAAAAGTGTGTGCATACAGTACGTCATTCGCAAATTTTTTTAACTTATAAAAATATAATTTTTAAATCAGTGTTTTATAATATTTTGTGTCATCATTGGGCCTTTTGAATGTTTTATTTTTTTATTTTATGGTTTAAAAAATTACAAAACAGTATGAGAGATTGAATATGAGAAGAGATGAATGAGACACTTATTCAAATTAATGTGGCAACTTTTCAAACCCAAAATTTATCAGTCCACGTGAAAACAGGGAAGATGTGAAGGGGGAATTTTGGGTAATGTCCAGCCTAGAGATGATGTTGGAGTCCATAAACGGATAAAATCTCAAAGGTTGAGGGGGACTACCTCAACCTATTTTTACCCCACAGATCAAAAACCCCACTAGTTAGCGACCGTTTCCGGGGTCGCCAAGTGCCTCATTCATTAGTACTTTTTTTTTTTTTAAACTTATATATGATAATAAAGGGGGAAAAAATAATTGTTAAAAGAGAGAGAGAGAGAGAGAGAGAGAGAGAGAGAGAGAGAGAGAGAAAGAAGGAAGGAGGAAAAGGGGGGGGGGGGGGGGGGTTTTAAAAAATATGAGGAAAAAAAGTAGAATGGAAGGGGGGAAAGGGAGAGGTCTAAAAGGGAGGGAAATAGGGGGGAGAGGGGAGTTTGGGAGACGGAGGAGAGAAGGGGGGACGATTGGGAGAGTTTGAGAGTAAAAAAAAAAACCGCAAAAAGATTTGGGGACCCTTTAAATTTTTCGGGGAGGCGGGAATGATAATATGATGCTGACAAATTAAACCTTGCAGAACCCTTGAGGAGTAGGCTGAAGAGAGAATTTGGTGAAAAAACGGACACTGGGAGAATGAAAAGAGGAAGGGGGAGAGGGGAGGGGAGAGGGGAAGAGAGAGAGAGAGAGAGAGAGAGAGAGAGAGAAAAACTGGGATATACATACAAAAAAAAATGTGATAAATATTAAAAGACAAAATATAGGTTTAAAAAATTTGATCACCAGCAAGTCAGTGGCATTTTGGCGCTTGAAAGCATCAAAAAAAAAAATATTTTTAAAAACTATTCACTGAAAAAGATCGCTCCACTTCCCAAATTTTTTTGGGGGAAAAAATGAAAAAAAATAGACTTCTTAACTGAAAGACAACAGTAAATTAAAAAAATTAGGGAAATTTTGAAAAGAATCTTCAAACAAAAGCCAAAGGTGGTAAAGTAGGGCGATTAACCAAATAAAAAAAAAGGTCAAAAATAAGGACATATGGGTAGGGTGAAGGTGGGGATAGACGGAGGAAACAAACCAGGGAAAGGAGTGGGGTTTTTAAAAAGACGAGTGAGTCTTTGGGGAGCAATCCCCCAAAAGGGGACAAACGATCCGCTTGTTGCAAGCCGGGGGGAAAAAGCAAAGACTGGAGATAAGAAGGCTTATTGGTGCGTGGTGACGATAGCTTTGATAAAAAAGGGAGAGAGACACATGACTGAGATGGGGGGGGGGGGGGGGGGGGGAAAAGGGAGAAAGAGAGAGAGAGAGAGAGAGAAGAGAGAGAGAGAGAGAAGAAACATGGGGGTGCATGGAAAATGTGTTTTTAGATATATTCGTAGGCAAACCGCTGATTAAATAACTACCGTCTATATTTTTGATACATTTTATATCTTTTACAATATAATCTCTATTAATGGAGATTTTTTTTTTTTTTTTTTAAGTTGTTGTTCCCAGATTTTTCTTTCATAGATAATTTTTAAAACAACTCATTTCAAAACATTGGCAACACCCAAAGAACCGAAACCCAGATTCCCGACTGGGAAGAAAATTTACCTTTTTCCCCCGTTGCCCATCTTAATCAAAATAAAAATTTTGGTGTTACCAGTAAAAGTTATCCATCCGGGAGATAGTAAATGGTTTAAAAATTTCCAAGTTATAGAAAATTTAATATACCCTTTGATAGGGTGGGCTTTAAAACCCCTAAGCTGCTGGGCTCCCAATATCGTTAGTGTTTAATGTGTTTTAGTCTCTGATTAAAAAAAAGTTCTTAGTTTTTTTTGTTTACGACTTTTCCAAAAACCTACTATGTTTTTGCTCAGTAAGGAAGTTGTCCTCAGTGCTACGGACCGACTGTCGGTATCCATTCACAGTCCCATTTATTTGATTTGATTTTTTTGGGCTTCTTGGTATATAAAAAATTTGTTGAAACTGTTTTTATGTTGGGGGCAAATCCCTTTCCCATTCCCCTTGCCCAGGTTATATATTTATTTAATCTTTATTTAATCTTTAATAATATACAGAAACCTCCTTTCACTATATTTCCCCTTTTCTCTTTCCTTTTCTTCCTCTATGCTCCATTTATCTTCTTGTTCCTTTTCAAAATGGCATCCTTCAAGATAAATTTTTTTTGTTTATATCACATTTCCCCTTAAGAATCTGCCTCAAAATGGCGCATCTTCAAAAGTTTGTCACGGTTTTAATCGTCCTGACGTTGTTTTGGGGCATCAAAAAATTTTTTTTCCCTTTTAAATCAGGTTTTTTAAAGTCACTTTAATTTTTTTCCACCAGCCTCGCGCAATTAATTAGGTCCTATTGCCAAAAAAACTGAAGGTAATTTTAACGGGTAAATTATCTTCCTTCATGGGGGGGCCCAAGTCCATAAGAGGGGGTTATCCTCGTTATGAGAGGGGGTTATCCTCGTTCAAGGGAAAGGGGTTATCCTCGTTTATGAGAGGGGTTTTATCATGAGAGGGAGTTATTGTTCATGAGAGGGAGTTATCCCCGTTCGGAGGGAGTTATCCCGTTCATGAGAGGGGAGTTATCCTCGATCATCCCACGACATTATCTACGGTCACAGTTCGCAGTTATCATCAGTCATAAATTCAACATCCTGTTTCCTGATCTGATAAAAACGATTCTATCAAAATTTTGACGTTTATCGTATTTTACGTATTTTTATTTATTTTTGTTAAAAGATACGTACGAAAATCGGGTTAAGAATTCTTTTCCCCGGCGAGGGAGAGAACCTGTACCATTAGTAAGTTCAGGGGGAGAGCAAACCCGTTTATGAACATCAAGGGAAAGACCCCTTGAAGAGAAGTTTGGCTGGCGGTGGTGACGGAGGATTTTTTTTTTTTCTTTTTTTTTTGTTATTTTTTTTGTTTTTTTGTTTGTTATTGGTTTTTTTAAATTTCTTTTTTGATTTTTTTTGTTTTTTCGTCTTGTTTTTATTGTTGTTTACGTTATTTTTTTTGTTTTTTGTTTTTTATGTTGCTGCTGCTTTTTTCTATATTATTTTTTTTGCGCTGCTGCGCGTTGATATTTGCTGCTGCTGTTGTTGTTTTTTATTGTGCTGTTGCTTTTTTGTTTCTGCTGCTACTATTATTGCATTGCTGTTGTTGTTGTTGTTGCTATTGTGATC
The DNA here is from genome assembly GCA_009830355.1 of Cherax destructor. Classification (NCBI taxonomy): domain Eukaryota; kingdom Metazoa; phylum Arthropoda; class Malacostraca; order Decapoda; family Parastacidae; genus Cherax; species Cherax destructor. The sequence continues at coordinate 8,932 of WNWK01029856.1, forward strand.
CTGTTGTTGTTGCTGCGCTGCGCTACGTTTTTGTATTGCTGCGTTGGTTTGTTGCGTGCTGCTACGTTATTGATTGCTGCTGTTGCTGTTGTTGCTGCTGCTACTCGTTATTGTATTGCGCTGTTGTTGTTGCTGCGTGCTGCTACTGTTATTATTTCTGCTGTTGTTTTATTGTATTGCTGCCCCTGTTGTTGTTGTTATAATGCTGTTTCGTTGCTGTTGTTGTTTTTGTTGTTGCTGCTGGGTTTCCGTGGGACCAAAGTTTTCGTTAATGAATGAAGACGTCGCTAACCATGACCTCGCACCGCATATCAGCTTTCGCTGGCGGCGAATTTGCGCCAGCAGTCCCTTCCTGCCAGGGGGCCAACATATCTATCAAAAATTCAATTCTTAAGATCAACTCCAGTGACCCCACTGCGATGGTAAGGGTAAATTTAAACTCTTCGAAATTCATTTAATTCCTGAAACCTAATTCCCTCCTATTACAGCAAATTTAAAAAAAGGAAATGTTTTTTCTTTTCTTCGTTTATTAATCATTTTAAATCATCGATATTTTATAATAACAAAATATAATTTATAAAATACATATTTTTTTTATGTAAAAATTTCTGTTAGGCTATGGTGTTAGGGGTTTCAAGAAAAAACACATTAAGCCTGCCTTAACTTCAGCTTTTTGATTTCCATGCTGACAAAATGTTTTTTCTGTCTTTTTTGCAAAAAACAAGTCATAAGGGTGGTCTAAAAGGGCTGGGGGCGGACCCCGAAACCCTCCCGATATTCTCCAGGTATGCTTGCCATTCTTGACTAGCTTTGCTCTACTGGGAAAAATAGCATGGTGGGGATGGTGTGTGTTTTTTTCATTGGGTCAATGTCAAACACGCCACTAAACACAACCACCCCCCCATTGTGTCACCATGCCCATTGCTGTCACCACCCGCCCATTGCTGTCACCTCCCGCCGCACTACTACCCCCACCATAACCACCACCACCCGCCCACCACTTTCCCCCAACACTAAACCCCCAAAACAACACCACCACTACCACCATCCACCACTTCCACCAAAACCCCCACCACCACCACCCCCCGGCCACCTCCACCCAAAACTACCGCCACAACCACCAACACCCCCCCCCCCAAACCCCAAAACCGCGACCACCCCTCCCCACCAACACCAACACCCCCACCACCAACTCTCCCCCCCCACCCCAACCCCCACCATCCCCCCCCACCCCATCACTACCACGCCCCCATCACCAACACCCCCACCACCGCCCCCCCCCCACCCCACCACCCAACCACCACCACCAACACCACCACCACCACCTCCACCACCCCCACCCCACCACCAAACAACCCCCACCACCACCAGCGCTCATCACAAAAAAATTTTCATGATATAGTTATAAGACATTTTTTTGGGGAATGACCCAGAATGTTTTCATAAAAGGCAATTGGTTAGGGACGGAAGAGTGTTAGCCACTGGAGGATAGGAGGGCGTGAGAGACCGAGGGGATGAGAAGAGGAAGAAGAATTGCCGGGAAAAAGGTTTTTGAGAAAGGGAAGGAAGGATTATTTGTATATTAAAATAATATGTGTGAATATGGCATGTTGAATGTGTGTGTGTGTGTTTGTCACACAAGTGTGACACGTGGGGTCTCACAAGGATTGATACTGTGACCAGTCCCTATCTCTGCAATTCCAGATGAAATAAAGACTATAGCATCCATGTTTCAGATGATGTGAAACTAATGAGAATAGAAACGGGATAAATAAAAAAAAGGCTACGAAAGGATCTGACATGTGATTATTGGAATTCAACTTCAGCAAATGTAGGTTTAGAAAATTTGGGATGGGCACTGAAAACAAGAAATTAAGTACAGGCTCGGGGAGACCAAGTCTGACAACCTCACACAAAGACCTCAGAGTGAGCATAGCACCGAATATATCGCTTGAGGCGATATGTTCCCGATGCAAGACTGTACAAGGAGTGATGACTGACACGGAAACAACAGAAAGAAAAGTATTTGTAACTGCATGTCTTACGGTATAATTGGTTTCTTGCAAAGGTTTGGTAAATAGCCCTGACGCTTATTGCAGAGCTAGACATCATTCTTAGAGACTTCCGTAATCATTTCATTAACAGATGTTAAATCTCTTCCTTATATATTCAATATATTAATGAATGTTAGGTCCTTCCCCAAGACATTACCTTCATAATTGAATATTTAGGCTCTTTTGAAAATGTTATTTTCATTGATGATACAAAGGCTTTTTTCCCAAAATATTACCTGCATTAATGAATGCTAAGGTTTTTTCAAATTATTACTTTCATTAATGAATGCTAAGGCTTTTTTCCAAATTATTACTTTCATTAATGAATGCTAAGGCTCTCCAATTCTTCTCACAACATTACCAGTGATTATCATCGATGTGTTCTCGGCAGCAGATACTGACTGACGGGCCTGCTGAATGGGGCATTACAGTTGTAGGAAATATTGGTTAAATTGCAATTTTTTGGCAGAGGTAGGTATAAGATTCCATCCTCCTAACCATTCTCTCTCTTTCTTTCTCTCTCTCTTTTACAAGTCCCTAAAACATATAATCACGTGACCACAGGGAGCATCGTGAGTCTCCGTGTCAACTACACCATCTGTCTAGGCCGGGGTCGCCAGACTGCGCTTGGCCGCCAGACTGCTGCTTGGGCCCCCAGACTGCTGCTTGGCCAAATCCTGTTACTTGCTTCCTGCTTTTTCTTCTGCCAATATATTTTGCTGGGTGCTGCTTCTGCCTTTACTTTCGCTTCCGTCGACTATTCAAAAGGGGCATAAAGGCTGCAGTGTTACCTTTTTACTACCAATCTGCTTTACAATCGTCACGGCCCAGAGCTAATATCCAACATTTTTTTAATTAACTTCATTAGTTGCGGATACTTTTTTTGCCCAAGACTTTAATGCTTATAGAAGACACTGGAGTTTCTTACGGACAAGACTTAGTGTTGTTAGGAGGACAGACCTTTTATTACAAAGGGCAAGACATTCAGTGAGCTAATACACAGATATTTATTTTTACTGCTAGGTGGGCAAGGACAGCCGGGGGATAAGGAAACGGGCCCCTATGTTTCTCCATGCTAGGTAATCGTACCGGGGATAACATAATATTTTCTTCAAAGAGTCCAGGTTTTAGCAGTACCATTGTTAACTTTGCAGTTATTTTTTTGATGTTTAAGTTTTATTAGCATGATCCGTCAGCTTTCTAACACGCTTAGATTTATTGTAAAAAAATCATGTTTTTACAACACGCCCAATGTAAATTTCGAACGTTTTCTGAACTTTGGGTAGGGGTATATAAACTTATATTTAAGCATACGTCATAAAGACGCTTGCTTAATTCAAAGACGCACATATACAAATGACGCGATTAGCCTGGCAGAGTAGAAGAGGCATTGCATATCCAGACAACGTTAATATAAATCCACATGTGCAGATAATGTGAGCACGGGTAGAGATATTTACTTATATCGTGCATCCTAGGGGTGCTGACACACACCGAAAGGCACTATGAAAACTATCATCACAAACAATTTCAATGAAAAGTGTACTAAAGTAGACACAACAATGGCCAGATTATATTAGGGGATATGAGGTAGTTATCAGCTTACAACTACACAGACAGAACAGAATATAAACGAACATTGCATGTTCTGGGACCAACAATTTTCTAGAGCATTAAACCATCTTCAAAACATCCATGGAAACATTTTGAGGGTGCAGCCTTCCCTCTCCATGCAAAACAGAAAATAGTGAAAAATTATCCCATTTGTTACAAACAACCAAAAATCTGGGAAATATTTAAACAAGGGAAAATATACATATTTTCAAAATCAGCAGAAAAAAAACAAGTGATATCTTCTGCCACCAACAGTGAGAGCAGACTTTTTTGAACCAACTCATAAAAAATTAAAGCACACCAGACCTCGCGCAGTCATCCTGTATTTATCCTGGAGAAGAACTCCCTTTCTTGAGGAATCGAACTCGATTTTTTTGGTAAGCTTTTTCTGGTACGAAAACACATACATACGATCACAGAGGACACCACTAGCACAAAAGCCGCGTGATTAACAATGTTAATCACGCTGCTAAACTTAATCCACCCGTTTAGGTTATTTCGTTACTGTCTTTTAACATAGCTTAATTTACGTCCACCTACCCTTTAACCTAGAATAACAAATATTTAATTTTTGTAAATTTTCTGCCAAGATGAAATCAATTTTTTTATCGGTCAAGAATGGCCTTCCTATTTGGTGGATAGATTCATAAAAAGTCAAAGAAGACGCGGCAGGACCAAACACGGCACCAACACTATCTTTTCCTTGTTTGTATGGCCGTACACAATGCTAGGAGAACAGTTTGGTATCTGGACTGGGCACAAATGATGAATAAGAAACGTTTGCATCTCTTGGGATCTTTATTGATGAAAACTTCGCCTGTACAAGCAGCCATCTTCATTCGAATACAGGTGAATACATCGCTGGAAGCATCGACAGTAGTGTACATGATCAGCCCGTCACTCTTGGTGGGGGTGGTTAGTCCCCAAATTTCCGTCGAACAATAATATAAGGACGCAGTTGCTAAGCCATTATTAAGACAACGTTTAAGCTGTACTCTGAATAACAGCCTTTAAAACAAGCTTTGCAACAGCATGTATCTGTTTGAACCACTGCGTCGGGAAACGTCCCACTACCCCCGGTTAGTGTTTGTCTTGCGAATACTTGACGGAGGATCGAGCTTCCACCATTCATAGTAAATAAAATCATTAAATCGACGACTAGATTATTAATTATTAATTCATCGTCTATCTCTTGGGAAGCTAATTAAATATGGCAGCCACAATTAATATGTCAGTCATATAAACCTCGTTATACCGACGCTGGCCAGGACACCCTGATATATTTGACGTGCGTGATGCATTTACCGCTACTGTGGCAGTTACAAATGTGACAAGCCCAGCTTGTCATCGGGATCAGATTTAAAGTCCCAGGTACAAAATAAGGTACAAAATAAACAATGATAAAAGACACAAGCCACGGGGGACTTGTTCAAGTCCCAGACAGACAAATTTTACACAATCCCAAATAACCCACACATAGGCGAAGGAGACTTATGACGACGTTTCGGACGGACTTGGACAGTACATTGTTCCAGTCGCGGTACTGTTACTTTTTGTTCCTTATAAGAAAGTTTTTGATAATGTCTCTTACAGGTATTTAGAAGTCTCTTTGACAGTGCTATCAACATGCGGAAATGACAACATGTCTGCCACTTTGGGATCTCACGCTTCCTAAACAAGCATCACTTCACCCACCTCGAGACATGACACAGAGATCTACTTCAGTTCAGCATCTCCTGACCCCTCACGATCTCACTACGGTTCTTCACCTGACCTTCGCATGAACTTTTGCCTATATAAACTGGGGTTTGTCGGATAACTGAACTTAAAGCCTATCGACACACAGAGGGTCATTAAGAATGCATGTCAGATTACCACATTTGAAAAATATTTTAACCCTAATCACGGTTCTTATGGATTAAAGAAAAAATAAGTGTATATATGTCGAGACTATACCCCACCGTGTTGCATGAACTGTTTTCTCGTCAAGATAAATATACTCAACAGAATATATACTACGTTTCTCATACACTGTGTATATTTGGATGGGGCGAGGTCCCCGACAGAAACTATTCTAAGAAAAAAAAAATGTTTTTTCTTCCTCTTAACCAAATTTCGTATACCATTGTTATCACTGTGCATTTAGCGTCACTACGGTAGACACAATTGCAACAATTACAGATTATCAAAAGTGAGAAACCCCCTTGGGCAGATATACTGAAACTTGTGAAGATATCCGATTATATCGGCCTCAATTACAGACCAACTTCAGCAGGGCATGTATATCGGCCTCTGAGCCAATAGTCTTTCTATGCAATGAGAGCTACGCTACTATGCATTATTACACTTATTTCATGGGATAATGTAGCACAAATCAAAGGGGTCAAGTCCCCTGGGGACTGGCAGGTAATCAAAGTTGATCCAAAGAGGTGGAGGGGATCTAATATCCTTTGAATTAAGTGCTCTTCGCCGGTTTCAAGACATTTTCCCTTGAAGGGGGCGGTACCATACTATATAATTCTCGAAGAAGCTATGCAAAATTGTGCAATAGAACACAAAAACCAGGTAAAGAGATAGTGAATAATACGACAATGCATTACAGTGTAATAATATACTTTATCTTAGAAAGCTTTGTAACACACATCTGCAAAATACAACCTTTAAAAATAATCTGTTGTAATAAGGGATTGAAAATCCAATATATTACAGCACAACAAAAATACAATTAGACATAATAGTCTCAGTGTAACACAGTGTATTGCAATTCAAATGAAACATATGCAACGAAATTCTGATCAGTGGAACACTTTGCTACGCATTCAACATGCAACGACACACACTACCGGAATAACGACACACATACCACCTTAAATCATCTAATTAGTAGATGCTTCTCCTTTCAGAATGAGAAAAATTCCACGGGGGATACGTCTGCTAATAAAATGTTCGAAGTGTTTCAACTCTCCTATGTTTCACAGTTTGTTGATATAGTTTCATCTAATAATAATAATAATAATACTTTATTTAGACATTGTACAATTATATATGGAAATATAGTTATACATAGTAATTACATAGTTATTACTTAGTTATTAATGAGATGTACATGCCAAAAGCCCTAATATGCTGTGCATTGCGGGCATCTCGTACTAGAAACACCACAATATACATGATACATCACCTATCCCTTTTGTGATAGTTTGACTAAATTAGGTTAGGTGAGGCTAGGTGAGAAGTTGGAATAAGAAAGGTTAGGTTGGAATAGGTAAGGTACGTTAGGTTAAAGGCTGGAATAAGTAAGGTAAGGTTAGGTTAGGTTGCAATAGGGTGAGGTTACGTTAGGTTAGGTTAGGATGGAATAGGGTCTAGGTTAGGTTAGGTTGGTTGGGAGTAGGTAAGGTTAGGTTAGGTTGGAATAGGTTAGTTTGGTTAGGTTAGGCGGGAGTAGGTAAGGTTAGGTTGGGTTAAAAAGGGAAAGGCTAGGTTAGGTTAGAGTAGGAAGGTTACGTTAGGTTAGTTAGACTAGGTTATTTTTTAGAAAGGAAGGTTAGGTTAGGTTGAATAGGCAAGGTTAGGTTAGATTAAGTTAGGTTAGAATAGGTAAGGTTAGGTTGGGTTAGAATAGGTAAGCTTAGGTTAGTTAGGTTATAATATATAGGTTAGGTTGAAGTTAGAATAGGTAAGGTTGGTTGTTAGGTTAGAATAGATAAGGTTAGGTTAGGTTATTTAGGTTAGAATAGGTTAGGTTAGGTCAGGTTAAGGTTGCTTGAAATGCTGTCTGACTTCAAACTTGTCGGGACCTTTCATTTTTTAATCAGACAACATTCAAATCCCTAAATTACTATTGAAAGTAACTCTCAGTGGGACACGTTGGAGAAAGACATCCATATCTCACCGTATGTATAGTATTTACCCCACTGTTTACACTGTGGAGGGGAAGGCGCTCTGTAACTCCCCAGGGCGGGTCATCGTCACCCTACCTCTTCTGAATTTGCACTGAACAACCTGTTGATTGGCTGGAGGGGGAAAAAAAGGAAATCTCCTTTTTTATTGTTAATTTAATCAGTATATATATATATTTTTTTGCTTCTGGCAGAGGTATTCAGGCAACCTTTGCTAAACAATGGGGACATTCGCATTCAGTGGGAAATTAATTATGGTCCTCTGGAATTCATAATCTTTCCAGTCAAGATTGCCATCGTACTTGAGAGGAAGGAAGAATGTTTGGTTTTAATATTGGGAACAAGCAGATTGTTCGGGAGTTAATCCTAAATTCTCGTGTGTCGATGGCCTCCTTCTCCCTACGGCCCAAGATGGTAAAAACTTCCCCTTTGGGTTCCCTAAGGACGCAAGCCCCACGTGCACACACCACATGCATACGCACACACGTGCACGTGCATGCATGCGCAAAGCACACACACACACACACAAGAGAGGGTTAAGTCATGTGTATTCTAAAAATAAAATCAATGCACTTTGCTGACAACATGTACTTAATTATCTCTTATAAATAATTTTAAAGTAACTTTTATAAAGAAAAACAAATGTCAACATTCACTCCACAAAACTCAACCTCTGCATTCTAGAACCATTTAGTATTGCAACAGCCTCTGCATAAACTATGGTATACCAACAACAATCCACAAACCACGCCTGCATCATCATATAATACAGGCTTACAACACAGAGCAAAATATACAGCCCAGGGACAACCCACCAACAAATCACAAAAAAAACAATTACAAATAACGACAACAAACGCACTAACAGCAGCTCACAACAACTACCACAAATCAGAGTAACAAACAAAGCTGACCTTTTACCTTCGTGTGAATTAAACGTACACAAAAAGGGCCATGAATTCCATGCTCCCTTCTCTACTCTCTCCCCCTCCCTCCTTCCTCCCTTCCTCCTCTGTTCCTCCCTCCCTCCCTCTTCCCTCCTTCTCCTCCTCTCTCCTTTACCTTCCTCCTCCTTTCTTCCCTTCCCTCTCCTCTTCTGCTCCCTTTCCTTTCCTCCTCCTCCTCTTCTCCCTTTCCATTCCTCCCTCATCTATTTCTCTCCCCCCCCTCCTCCTCCTCCTCCTGGTCCACCCTCCCAATGATTGCTCTAGATTACTCTCTACACCTCTATTATTTTTCCCCAGCAATAATATGAATTTCGTACAGACATCCCAAAAAATTTAACCCTTTAATAGGGGGAAACCCTTCATGCCGACAGGAGGTCCCGTTCCATTGAAATGGAGCCACTCTGCTCTTACTGGGATCAAACCTGATTATTTCCCATTTCTCAGGCACTGTGTGACACCAGCTGGCTCGGCGTTTGTCCCGGGTCAACAACAGTAAACAAAAATCTTTTAGAATGACGTTCCTAGTCCTTATATCATACTTATATCATACTTATATCATACTTATGGATTTAAAGGGATGACTGCAAATTTTGTTTACCAATATTATTTCGACTTTCGTCTCCCGAGACTTTGAGATGAACAGGTTATTTTAAATTTATTAATGTCGTGCTAATCCCGTTTGGGTCATCAGAGCAACGTATGGGGGAGACTCGATCCTACATTCGCCAGACACGCTTCGTAACTTAACTCATCTAACTCATATTGTGCACCGTATCTCCAGTATCGTCTGCTACAATATGCGTAAAAATAACAGAATTCGTGTTATATTGCTAGAAATACATAAATTATAAATTAGAGTTTATTTACATAAATTTTCATAATGCTTTCTAAACTTCTTTTTAAGAGGAAAGTTGAGCAAGATCTTTACTTTTTATATGAAATGAAATCTCTTAATATTGATGTGAGGCTTTTAAAACAAGTGAAGTTCAACCACAAAACACCGTGTTGACGCCTACAGCTTCAACGGGGTTATTTCACTTGACGCTGGTGATACTCTGGTTGAGAATTCGATCCTCACTTCCTTTCCTCTGGATCAGACCTGTATATTTTCCGTTGCTCAAGTCTGTTTGTTCTACGGATTTGGGCTTCCCATGAATATGATGATGTTATTCCCGCACCACGATCAGGAAGCTTCTTGTTGTCGTCATGAAGTGGTTGGGGTTTTTTGTTATCCAACTTGTTCAGTATCTTCAGTGTTTATTCGTTCAGCGCCGTCACGCCTAGCTTGAAAAAATTAGTTCCTTTCCCTATACTGAACTGACTGACTTAGGGGACGATTTTCGCTGCTCTGTGTTGAACGTTTTTCCCGCAACAGTGTTTTTTCAGCAAAATAATGTTTATCCAGCAACATAATGTTTTCCAAGAACATAATGTTTTTCCAACAACATAATGTTTTTTCCCGCAACATAATGTTTCCAAGAACATAATTTTTTCCAGCAACATAATGTTTTTCCAGCAACATAATGTTTTTTCCAGCAACATAATGTTTTTCCATAGCCCTAATGTTTTTCCCGCAACATAATGTTTTTTCCCGCAACATAATGTTTTCCATCAACATAATGTTTTCCATCAACATAATGTTTTCCAGCAACATAATGTACAAGCCGAGAAAGAGAAATCTAAAACCCGTCAATGGTAAGATAAGATCAAATTTATTCGGATTTTTAACCTGGAAGTCAATTCTTCATCAAGGACTGTCTGTCCGTCTTATTTTAATTGGGGTCCAATCTTGTCCCCCAGGATGCGACGCACACCAGTGGACTAACACCCAGGTACCTACTTACTGCTGGGTGAACAGAGACAGCAGGTGTAAGGAGACATGCTTAATGTTTTTACTCGGTCGGAGATTGAACCACGGAAAATCTTTTGAGGCGAGTGTTGCCACCAGCTGCAACGTGAATCAACCCCAAACTAGATAAGTGGGTACACACACACACACACACACACACACACACACACCAAAAAACCCCTCCACTCACCACCTTAGGAATGCTCACCCAATTAATAAACCAAAATTTCCCTAAGCCAAGACAAGAATTTTTTAATATTGCTGTCTGGAAGCCTGTTTAGAGGCCTCACCTCCCGCTCATGTTATTACTTGGGGACTGGAGTGGGCCTTTTCGCCTCACCCCTTACTCCTCTTCCCCGCGCACTCCCTATTGCCTACATCTGCGCAGTTTTTGGTCGGTGTTTTGTTTAGTGGTTAAATATTAATTTTAAAGTAGAATTGATAAAACAAGGGGTATTTCTAATTGTAATCTGATGATATAATATCCGGCCTCTGTTTTACTAACTCATTATTTTGTCTACACAGAAATTACCATATTTATAATACTGAATGACAGAGTAAAGGGGCTAGTGGACGTGGTCTTGCTCATTATAACTCGTATTTTAACGTTTTTTCCTGGGATATCTGTGTGCTTGCATGTTATTTAATCAAAGAACTTAACGGAAAGTTATTTAAATGTGATGAGTAGTGAAATTTAAAAAAAATGTGATGTGTAGTAAGGCAGTTATGACGTGACCGGGTCAACTGTCTGCCTGATTGCCAAAGGAAAAAAAGAACTAGTGACGTACTTTCTGGGGTGTATATGAACAGTGTCAAACATATTGTGAATAATTGCACCATTGCATCTGAAGAAATCAAAAGATTCTTGTGTTTTACGAGTGGAAAAATAAGCATTCCTAATAATAATATTCGCTTATTTGCAGGTCAAACCCAGGGTAGGTGGGGTGTTGCCATGAAGAAAGTGTGGGGAGTTGAATCTAAAATGGGAAATAAGTCTAAATAAGAAAGAGCAGAGATATCAGTGTTACAGTAAATTTAAAATTATATTATATAATCTTCCAAAATTATATGAATATGGGGAAAGATAGTCACAAAATGATGAACTTCCCAGCAGTTTAAATAACTGCTATTGAAAATCTCCTGCTTGGTGACTTCAGTTTAAGATATTTAAAAATGGAAGGATGTGGCAAAGGCTAATAACCGAGAAAATTCCGAACCCAATTTGGATGAGCAGTCCCCCCAAAAATGAAATACTAAGACTGTAAAAAATTTCCCTCCTTAGGCAGCAGATAGTGAAAACCAACAAGATTACAATTTTTCAAAGTTTATATTCACTAATAATGAAGATTTTTAGTTTGGAACACAATAGAGTCGAAGACGGTAAACCAAGACATCAGGTAGCAGAATTTCAGACATTCATACTCATCTGCCTTAATCAGAAAAAACACACGCAATGGTGGGGGGTATGTTCAACAATTTTAAAAATTAACAAAAAATTCAACTGGAATAAAGTAAATCGTGATCTTACTAAAATATGCTGGGAAGACAATATGAACTTTGAGTGGATAAACCCTGATGGCACTAGAGTTATTCCCCAGACATACACCATTTTTAAAGGGGAAAGAAGGTGCAAGTTAAAAAGGGGGATAGACGAACCCTTTGTGGCAAAGACGACAGATCTCAAATGCTCAAAGGGTACAGATCACAGTGCAAAGAAACATTGGTTTGAGAAACAGAGAATTAACTAAAACTGACCGCACCATACATAGCCCGGGAGAGATGGGGAAAAAAAAAAGCCGAAAGTGAAATTTAAAAATTAAAAAAAAAATTTTCCCTCACATGAAAAACCCAGGGCCAAAAAAAAATCGAGAATCCCCTTTAACTAAAGGGGATGGAACAAACACTGATGCCAATAAAGAAATGAGTGAGTTACTAAAGTCACATGGATTCAGTGTTCATTTAGTCACTAATTTGGCTAAGGAATGACCACCCAAATAAGTTTTTCATAAACAGTTGCACAACTCTACAAAGCTTTTGATATCTATAATATTTATGATATAACCCTAAGCCCAGTTGACTTTAAAGAAGCTATCAGGTGCATGCCAAGGCTTTTCCGACCCAGGCCTAGACTCTTTGGGAAAACCCTTTTAAAATTCAGGAAATTTCAAGAAACCATTATCCCCTATCTTATACATTCTGTGGAGAAAAAGTTTGAACACTGGGGGTTTTCCCCCATTCATTAACCACCACTGAAATAGCCCCCTACATGAAGGTGGTAGCAAAGCAAATTGGAAAAAAATATAGACCAATACCCGACGTCCTATATTATCAAGATCTTTGAAAGGGTTTCTAGTCATGTGAAATCGGGAGCAGCTGCACAAACCCGAGCACCCTGGGTTCAGAACAGGTTGTTCTGAACCTTTTGAATATAAAGCCTTGGTTACGCTAAAAGACGAGCATAATTCAGATGAAGTATTTCCCCAAATCTGTGAAAGCCTTTCACAGGTGCGACCATGATGTAACTGCTCATAAAAAACGTGAAAAGAGAATAAGTGGAAAGGTTTTGGAAAATTTTTAAAAATTTTAACAAATAGAACCAAAAGAGTAATAGTAAAACGTAAAATCAGAGGTTGCCACAGTAAAAAATTCTGCTTCTCAAGCCACGGTTCTCACCCGATTCTTCTTTTAAAAAGGGACATAAACCCTAGCACCATGAGACTCACATGAGAGACCCCCACTTGGAAAAATTGAGCCACCACAACAATATGATACTCAATGGGAAAATTTTAGTTGCTGTATTATGACAAAATTGAGGAAATAAAAAAAAGAGGTCAGAGTACAAAGCAAACTCAAATCCTCAATAGAGAGAAAATCTAATGTGAGAGACTTAGGAGTAATAATGTCGAATTAACTCACATTCAAGGGGCACAACTTTTCTTGTTGCAACAGTCGGGGGATGTTTCAATGAAGAATTGACAACTAACCATCAGGTATTTTCTAATGTTCATTGAACAGAAACAAATGCTTTACATCACCTTACACTAACAAGAGGAATAACTGTTCGCAAGCAGCCGAGGCGGGCCATCCAGCCCCCCTCACCCCCCTCACAAGACAGATGGTATTTTTTCCCCCAGGGGGACGAGAAGCCAAGCCTTTTTACTATATCATTTTTGGGAAAATTAACTTTTCTGAGCATTACATTATGTCTGAAGTCTATATCAACTGTGTAGACTGTTTCCCCTTTAAAAACCTTGGTGGTCTATACGCCTGCTATGTGGTTTGATTCTGTTCTGTCTCCTTTGTTTACGTTTGAGATGCAGCCTCTCAGCGGAAAGGCTTTTAAACTGAACTTCGTTCAGGGTATCCATAAAAAACCCTGCACTTACACCAACATATATTTTACATAATGTAGTTATGGGATATTTTCTGCACCATGTCAAGTGTGAGCAGAATCTTAGAGAGGGGGGGTCAGCGCTAGGTCATGGGTGAACTGTGTTCTGTTGTTAGACAAAGTATGAGGAATAGTTTGTGAGTCTTCTGATATTCCTGTCCTGTGGACAGAATGTGTGCCTGACAGACTGTGTACTTAAGAAAAGTACATTTTATGTCTTGGGAATGTCTGACTCATTTGAGAGGTGTTCCCCTTTTCTTATATTTCATGTATTGAACTAAGTCTTCATTTTCGTAGGTGGAATGATGTTTCTTTCTGTTTATTAACTCTCCTTTTCCCCAGCTCTTTTTCCCCTTTCCCCACCAGTTCTTTCTCATTGTTTTTAATCCCCATTTAAATCTCCCTCTTCCTCATCACCTCTTGTTCTCTCCCTTTTCCCCCCTATCCCCCCATTTTCCAGTTTCCTCTCTATTCACCCCCTACTTCCCCCCCCTATCTTTCTCCATCTCACATCTTACTAGTCTCTCCCGTTTCCCTCACTTTCTGTCTCCCCCTTTTCCCAGCTTATCACATTTAAATCTTCCTCTGTTGTTTACTCTTTGGGGGGTTCCCCCAAAAAGGGAAAAAAAAAAAGTCGAAAGCGAAAGGTTTTAAAAAAAAAAAACAATAACCTTTAAAGAGTGTTTATATATTTATGTCTATGTTATGCTCACTGCAGGGTTTTTGTTATGCTCGACACTGGGCTCCTTTGTAAATTCCCCCGGGGCCCCCTTTTTACGCCCAATGCAGGAAGTTCGTTAAGTTCAATGCATTTATCTTTTTTATTTTTTCTGCAGGGTCCCTTTTTTAATCCCTGTTTTTACGTTTACTGCACCCCCCATTGTTTCACTTGATGAAACTCAACTATTGTTCACTGTAGAGCATGCGTTATGTGACTACAGCCCCCCTTTTTTTCCTTAGGGGTTTCAGGGCGTATTCATCTGCCTATTGCTGAGCACAAATGATGCACTATAATGTTGCTGATATGTTTGCTTATGGACACTTATTTTCCTTTTTTTTTTTTTTTTTCAATTTTCTTTTAAAAAGGAAAAATAAAATTTTTTTTTTTTTTTTAAAGACACGTATTTTTTTTTTAATTTCCAATTTTTAAAAATTTTTATATATATATATATATATATATATATATATATATATATATATATATATATATATATATATATATATATATATATATATATATAGATATAAAATAAAAGGATGGGGTCCACCTCGGGGGTAAAATTTTGGGGCCCCCTTGCCTGGGAAGGGGAAAAAAGACT
>WNWK01029857.1:0-24006 GCA_009830355.1 Cherax destructor
TTAAGATTAATCTCTCTCCCAACATTTTGATACCTGTACTAGCAAGGAGGTTCGTGAAAAGCTTTCAAATGCAGGTTTTCAATTGATTGGGCTCCTGACCACAAGGCCAGGAGCACAGTTGTGGCCAAACCAGTTGACTCTCACTCATAGAAGCTTATGACACTGACAAGACTGACCTAATGACTAACATTTCTACCCAGAACAATATTACTGTTGAGGATATCTTTCATCCTCCAAAGACAAATGTACTGAAAATAAGGTGCTCCACACCAGCTGATGCTGATGTCCTATTCAAAAGTGGTATTATAGTAAAATATTTTCATATACCGGCCACTTCACTGTTTTTGCCTAACTATATCCCTGTGTTGCAATGCTATAAATGCTACAGTTTTGGTCACTCAAAGGAAAACTGTCAAAATCAAATGATGTGTTCTAGATGTTCTCTTCATGGACATCATTATAGCAAGTGCTCAAGAGACCTGAAGTGCATAAATTGTTCTGAGCCTCACGTAGCTACAGAATTCCAGTGTAAAGCTCGCAGGGACTATGTCTCAACATTGCGCAAAGACACACCCCTTAACCTCCCTAATCCTGTCACTAGTATGGCCTCACAGTTTCAGACTCCCCTCTCTACACCTGTCACACCTACCAACCCTTCTCTATCTACAGATGCCACACATACCAACCCTCCTCTCTACAACTGCCACACATACCAACCTTCCTCCTTCTTCTACCTCTTCCCATTCTCCTACTTATGCGGCTGCAGTCCACAACTATATCTCCAAAGCTTCTGCACCATCTCAGCGATCCTATGTTCTAGAGACAATAGTGTTGACTGCCGTTCATTGTGCCAAAAATTTCGACAAAATTCACTACCCCACTCTCCTCAATGACCTCCTGAAGGTTAACAATTTTGATGCAGTTTCTTTCCTGGTCACTTCTCTCTCCCTACTGACATCTCCTCCCCTTCTCCCTCAGTGTCTACCTCCAGCCGCTACTATGCCTCCTCCCCTTCTCCCTACCTCCTCTGCTTCTTACCCTGCCTCTCACTCCGACACTATTTCTTCTCAGCCACTCATTGAGTCTTCTCCTGGGATAAAAGCTAGGACACGATCCCACTCAACCAAGAAAACAGCAAATTCTTCTTCTAATTCACATGGAAAGATGAGTACTGGTACCAATCCAAAACGCCGCAACTCTCCTTCACTTTCACCTCCTCCTCTCGTTCCTCCCGTCCTTCCACTTCTCATACTCCTCGATACAGTTCAATCAATATCTCCCAACCAGATCCTCCCGTCTCCCAACACCTTGATAAAGTAGTCCCACACATTGCTGATGGTGCTCACTGATATTCTTGGCCAGATACCAACCTCCCAAAATCATGGCTCTTAAAGTCACACAATTTAATATACGGGCCTACATTCCAAACAAACATATTCTGGCCGAACTACTTGAGTCTGAACGCCCTGATGTGCTACTTTTAAATAGCACATGTGTGCGAGATGACCAAAGAGTCCGGCACCTTGGCTACACTGCACGCCAATCCCCTGCTGATGACTGGAATGGCGTAGCCATCCTGGTGAACAGTACCATACGCCATGAATTTCTCTCCTTCCTTCACTGATCCTCATAGCATGGCTGTGAAGATACACACTACACACGGACCTATTATCATTTATACTACCTATACTCGTCCTAACACGTACATAAATCTTCATGATCTAACTATACTCTTTAATCACACACATCTACCAGTCTATCTCCTTGCTGATCTTAATGCTAGACATACAGTTTTTCATGACAATTCCACAAACACACACGGAAGACAACTCTTAACCCTTGTCACACAAAAACATCTCACTCATCTAGGTCCACATTTTCCCACTGTTTTCACACACAACGGAAAAGGAACTCCTGACAAAATTTTCACCAACAGGGCTAGTAATCATTTACACCACTTTATAACTCCTGGCCCTCTTTCGGGCTCTGACCACATTCCTATCACCCTACATATCTCTCTAAATCCTATACAAATTCCAATCTCTCCTTCACCAAACTACTCACTGACTGACTGGGATGATTTCAAACTACGACTGGACAACACTGACCTCACCTACGATTATGACAACAAACCGGTGACAGATATAGACATTCAAATTACACGTATACAACATGCCATCAAGCAAGTAGCTGCACAGACAGTGCCTACAAGACATTATAAGACCAGATACTCTTTTCGCCCATCAGAGAGAACCAAGCGCTTGCTTACTTGTTATAGGCACCGGTTTGCTGTAAATCAAAACAGACTGAACTTAATTCGATGGGATCTCTCCATACTGCGAATGCATATCATTCACAGTCTGGAAGAGGACCACAACCGACACTGGCAATCCCTTATTGATACTGCAGATAAACAGCGAATCAATGACCCCAAGACTTTTTGGAACTTTATCCGGAAAATCAAGGGAACCCCAAAAACAACAACCTTTAGACACATCACCCATGACAACAGACTTATCACTGACCCAGCAGAGGCAGTGCACATTTTTAAAGACATATGGGAACAAATCTTTCATCCACATCCTCCAGACCCAGCTGCACTTGACCACACAAATGACGTTGAACATTGGATCGTCAGACACCGTGACCTTACAAATCCTGACCCCACTATCTCCCTTGACACACTATCCTCTACCCACTCTCTCAACTCTCCTTTCGTGACAACAGATATTCACTCACTACTAACTAAACTGCCCAAGAAAGCACCTGGTGCTTCTGGACTATCTCACTCAATTCTCTGTCATCTTCCTAGATCTGTTGCTTCTGTTCTTACTGATCTCTTTAATGCTATACTCGCTTCTGGCTACTTCCCCCCTTTCTTCAAATCCGCCACAGCTTGCCTAATCCCCAAACCTGGCAAAGACCTGACAAACCCAAAGAATTACAGGCCTATAAGCCTACTAGAAATCTTGGGTAAGACATTCGAAAGACTTGTCAATACGAGACTCAGAACTCACCTTGAGACAAATAACCTACTCAACGAAAGACAATTTGGTTTTCGACAACATAGATCTACACAGGACGTCATAAACATCATCCTGAACTATATTCGCATAAATAAAGCTCAAAACTGTACTACCGCCCTCGTGACTAAAGATGTTGAAAAGTCCTTTGATACTGTATGGCACGATGGTCTAAAATATAAACTCTGTACCTCCTTTGATCTCCCTAGAAATATGATTAAACTATTATGCAACTTCCTAGACGGTAGAACTATGCGAATAGAGTTCATGAAACATTACTCTGACTATTTCACACTCCATGCAGGAGTCCCACAAGGCTCTGTACTATCTCCTACACTATATATCTTATACACAAATGACTTGCCTGAACCACTTTACCCTAATACTCTCACAATTTCATACGCAGATGACATAACACAACTCACTGCACACGAAACCTCTCGATTCCTCACCCACAGAACACAACGAGAGGTCGATAGGATCACTGCATGGGAACTCCAATGGAGAATTAAAACAAATCCCCTTAAATCAAAGATCACCTTTTTCTTTAAAAGACGTGGAGTTCTCACCCCTGTTGACCTCAAAACAAGCACCTCTCGCACACGTATACCACAAACCCGCTCTGTTGTCGTCCTAGGTGTCAACTTGGACACCAGGTTGACAATCAAACCTCACATCACTTCTAAAACTGCTGTTGCTGAGATTGCTCTCTCTCAGCTTTATAAGTTGCGAGGAGCTCACCCTGCAACTAAACTTCACCTTTATAAAGCCCTTATTAAGCCCCTCATTTCTTACTCTCCTCTAGCTCTATCACTATCTGCCAAAACAAATACCATAAAACTTCAGCGTGTCCAAAATCGAGCACTACGTTGGGTGTTGGGAGTGAAGTGGGATGATTTTGCAACCAGCGAATCTCTCCATCTCAGGACTAACACACCAGCTCTGAACGAATTTTGGAAGACACTTTCCGACAGACAAATTGACAGACTTGAGACTTACCATGAACATTGGACTGACTACCTTGATACCACAATAAAACGGCCTTATACCGAAGTCAACCTCTTCAGAGCTTTGAACGAACCTGCCCCTCCCCCCCGATACACATAAAATAGCCTCTCTTTTTACCACCTAATACTTCTCTTTAGAATGAACTAGTCTCAAACCAGATGTTTTCTTACTTATCTCTACCTGCCATCCTATGAGAGTCGTCCCTGTGCAGTTTCCGAGATGAAGCAACTTGTAGATGTCCTTGGCTCCACCTGAACACCTTGCCTTCGCCCGATCTAAGCGTCCAGTCTTGCAGTAGATACTATCTGTCACTGAAATTGACTATTAAGCCTCACAATGCCTTGCAGTTGTGTTTAGTCCCGACTCTATTTCTTACTCTAAAATATTTCCTCTCACCCATCTATTCTTCGCCTATCCCCACTTCCCTCTCGCCCCTTGTGGGTACTTACCTGAGAGTATTCGTTTCGTTTCGTTTAGTCCTGACTCTTTCTCTTCTACTTAAGCTCTTCCTCTCACCGGCTATTCTTCTTCTGTCCCCACTTCCCCCTCGCCCCTAGTGGGTCCTTACCTGAGAGTCTGAACTAACTAAGGCAGCTGATTGGTTCTTGGTAGAGGTGTGAGATGGTGGTGAGCTCTCATTAGTTGATATTGGCGTGACGTCAGTAGTAGCTAGTGTTGGTGTTGGTGCAGCCGCTGAAGTGACGACGACAGGATGTTGGTTGTTGTTGAGTATCACAGAAGATGGTGGAGAATCTGGGAATTTGAACTCTGGCATGTTGTTTAATTTGAAGAGTTCATTGATGGAGGTGTTGAATGTCCCAGGAACAGCAACATTATGCATATGAGCATAAACCATACAGTAGTAGATGGTGGTGGGGTCACTGGCAGGTGCGATGTTGGTAGTAGTAGGTTGCGTGGAAGATTGGAGAATTTTAGTTGTGGTAGCTTGTAGTTTTGTAATTGCAGCATAGGTGGGTGATTTTGAAGATGACTTTTTCTGTGCTGCTTCTTGGGTCTTCTTCAGAATGTCTTTACGAGTGGGACACTTAGCAGCAAGTGTGTGATGATCGTTGCTTTTACAGTTGAGGCAAGATGGTGTTGGTGGAGCAGCGGCGGTGCATGATCTAAAATCATGTCCTTCACTACTACATGTAGTGCAAAACTTCTTTTCCTTCACAGGACAGTCGCTGGTGTTGTGTGAATACGAGTAACAGGTCCAACAGTGAGAAATGTAGTGGAATCTCTCAGCTTCGATGCAGGTGGGGCTGACGAAGTAATAATATACAGCCAGTCCGTCGGCTAATGCAGTGGCAGCCATGTTGACGTCGGTAAACGTGACCTTGAGCATGGAGGAAGCTGTAGGTATTTTCATGATGCTCTCCACTGTGGCCCATGAGTTTTGATCTTCAATGGATGTCTTGAGTTCGTCGATAGGTTGAACTGTAAGAAGCTTATCAAGTTTCTTAAGGAAAACTGTTCTCCTTGCCCTGAGAGCTGGAGATGACATGACAGTAAATTCTCGTTCAGAGAGAGTGGTGGTGGCTGTTGTAGTGAGTAGCTTCTCTGCATCTTCATCATCATTGCAGACAACAATAAATGCTTCTTTCAGGGTCAATATGGTGTTGAACTTCACCTGTAGCACGTTCTTAACAGCAACTGCTAGAGCAAGTTTGGATGAATCATTCACAGTGCCACTGTTGGGTTTGATCTTGACACGATTTGCATAACTCATCGTGATGAAGGTATAAATTCCCCTCCCCAACGGGGATCGTTGGGAGACTGAAAACCGAAGTCAGAGCTGCTGTGACCGCACTGGGCAAAGTCCGATGCAGTGCTGAGGAACCTGACACCAGGCATGGAGTATGTTTTTTCCATAGTGGGAGGTGAAGTCGGTGATTGGTTCTTGGCAATAGCAGATGGCTTCTTATTGGTGGGGAGCGGCTGTGTCTCGACTGGTAGGGAGGCAGCTGATTGGTTCTTGACAGTGGTGGTGGTGCGAGGCGGAGGTGAACTCTCATTGGTGGAGGCTGGTGTAGCAGGAGCGTCATCTTCAAGCAGCAATTCTTGCAAGTCATCTGGTGCAGCATAGTCATGCAACTATAACTTTGTTATACCTGTGTGACACTGTTGGGCAAATGTTATGCCCCCTTTGATATATTACCTTGATGTACCACTAAACACATATATTATGCACCAAAGTGGTTGGGCCACTTACCTTTTTTATCCTTCCTCCACAAACAACCCCTTCTTCTTCTTTAAGGCCGAAGAATCGACGAGATAGGGAAGGAAGAAGGAAGGGGAAGGATGGAAATTCTGGAAAAGGATGGGATGGTGGAGGCGAGGAGGGAATGAAAGATCAGTGGCCCAACCACTGTGGAGCAGGTGGTACGGCTGTACTGCAAGCGATGACTCGGCAGAGTGGTGAACGGTAGTGCTGGCTCATGGGAGCGAAGAGGGCGGCAGGGCGGCAGGGCGGCAGGGCGGCAGAGCAGGCAGGAAAGGTTGAGAAGGCAGTCACACTGCACAGTGATGAGTTAATTACTGGGTCTTGGAGGCGGGAGAAGTAGTGATGTCTAATGTCAGATGAGTAGGAGATCCATTCACAAGAGACTTGAATTTCTTTCCAGTGATGTAATCAATTTGAAAAGGGAATTCGTCTTCTAGTAGAATATCATGTAGGATGACTGAGAAGGGGTAGTTGGTGCCCTGATCAAGGGTATACTTGACAGTTCCATCCTGAAGACGCTGGTGAAGTTCCTTGCCATACATTATCTCGGAGTATTGGTTGGTGGTGACAAAGTAAAGACCTCTGAAGGTTTGCACCCTCTCAACGTCAGTATATGTGTTAGGAGAAGTAGTGGGTGGGTTGCAAGCTTGGGCCGCAGAACGAGTGACAGGTCCTGGTGGTGGTGGAGTCGGGGGCTTGGCAGCATGGAGCATGATGACCTGAGCGTCGGTAAGTTGGGATGGAAGAAGGGTGGGTAAGGATAGAAATATGAGAAAAGGTTGGGTAAGGGTAGGAGGAGGGAATATACAGGTGAGTGGCACGTCCACTCTGGGCGACATGTGCAGAGAAACTGCAGGCGTTGTTGGTCGGTGTGTGTGATGCTGGAGCGAGTTGTAGCAGCTGATGAGGCGGGTGTAGGTGGACTGCAGGAGGCTGTCAGGCGTCGATGGAAGAGTCCCAGAAGGCAGGCAAGGTCGAGAAGGCAGTCACATTACAGTGATGTGTTGGATAAATCACTGAAGCGTTCCATTCACCAGCAAGGTGAACTGTCTTAGTGAGATGTGTTTTACTTTAATTAAACGTTGGAAGTTAGGATGTTGAAGGTCTCTTATAATGTTGTCGAGGGTCTGGAGTGGTGACGATTTTTGGAATTATCTTTAAAATCTCAGCTGAAAGAGGACTTGTTGGGAAGTTGAATGCTGGCATGTTGTTGAGGGCAAGAAGTTCGTTTATCGATGTGTTGAAGGATCCTGGTTGAGCTGCGTTGTTCATGTGAGCAAACATCATGCAGTAATAAATCTTCGTGGAGATGTCGTCAGGCAGAGGCGAGGCGGGTGGTGGTGGTGGTGGTGGCGTCTGCTGAGTGGTTTGCATTATCTTTTCGGTAGTAGACTGGAGTTTAGCTATTGCAGCATAAGTTGGAGAGTTGCCTGGTGTTTTCTTAAGGTCTTCCTTTAATTTCTTGGAAAGGATCTCCTTTCTAACAGGACATTTGGCTGCCAGAGTATGATGATCACTTTTACAGTTGATGCAGGTAGGAGCAGTAGTGGAGGTGCAGGAACGAAAGTCGTGACCTTCAGACCCACAAGTGGAACATATCTTCTTGTTCTTGACGTGACAATCGTTGGTAGAATGACTGTAGGAAAAGCATGTCCAGCAGGGTGAAATTTGCTTGAAACGTTCAGGTTCAAGTTGACCAGGGTTGATGTAGTTTGAGTGCGGTCACAGCAGCTCTGACTTTCGGTTTTCAGTCTCCCTACGATCCCCGTTGGGGAGAGGAACCTTTACCTGCTCCACCATGGCTCACCGAGGGAAGATCAAGGCTAAGGACTCTTCAACCACTGATGCTTCCAAGCTGGCCCTTGCTACTACCCTTAAAAGCAATTTGCAGTTGAAATTCTCAGGAATTTCCACTCTTCATGAAGCCTTCCTTGTCACATTCATCAATGATGAGGAAGCAGAAAAAGTCCTCTCACCACCTGCTATCAAGACCCTTGATGATCAAGGCTTTGTTCTCTCAACATCACCATTTATGAGAGCAAAACGGTCGGTGTTTATGAAAAGGCTGGACAAACTTATCACCTCCATGACTACCGACGACATCAAGCAATCAATTGAAGATCTCAACGATTGGGCTGAATTAGAAGGTGTAATCAAGATCCCCAATGCTTCATCAATGCTGAAAATCACGTTTATCGACGTGAACATGGCTGCCAGAGCTCTCTCTGATGGTCTAGCTGTCTCATACTACTACATCTACCCTGGTCAACTTGAACCTGAACGTTTCAAGCAAATTTCACCTTGCTGGACATGCTTTTCCTACAGTCATTCTACCAACGATTGTCACGTCAAGAACAAGAAAATATGTTCCACCTGTGGGTCTGAAGGTCACGACTTTCGTTCCTGCACCTCCACTACTGCTCCTACCTGCATCAACTGTAAAAGTGATCATCATACTCTGGCAGCCAAATGTCCTGTTAGAAAGGAGATCCTTTCCAAAAAATTAAAGGAAGACCTTAAGAAAACACCAGGCAACTCTCCAACTTATGCTGCAATAGCTAAACTCCAGTCTACTACCGCCAAGATCCTGCAAGCCACTCAGCAGCCGCCGCCACCACCACCACCACCCGCCTCGCCTCTGCCTGACGACATCTCCACGAAGATTTATTACTGCATGATGTTTGCTCACATGAACAATGCAGCTCAACCAGGATCCTTCAACACATCGATAAACGAACTTCTTGCCTTCAACAACATGCCAGCATTCAACTTCCCAACAAGTCCTCTTTCAGCTGAGATTTTAAAGATAATTCCAAAAATCGTCAGTTTTGCTGCACCAGATCATCATCATTTTGACCAGCGCTTTGGTAAGATGGGGAAGGAAGAAGGATAGGTAAGGATGGAAATTGGGAAAAATAGGGGGTGTGTGTGGAGGAAGGATAAAAAAGGTAAGTGGCCCAACCACTTTGGTGCATAATATATGTGTTTAGTGGTATATCAAGGTAATATATCAAAAGGGGGCATAACATTTGCCCAACAGTGTCACACAGGTATAACAAAATTATAGTTGCATGACTCTGTATCGGCAAAGGGTATATACTAAGTGCAATTTTTTTTTTTTTTTTTTAATAAATTGTTGGACGTAGATTAAAGGACGATAGCAAGGCGAGTGATGGTTATAAAAACTGCTATCTAGAGATGCTGGCCGGCGTGCTTTGCAAAGGTGGTGTCCAACATTTGTATTATTGGCACTGTTACGTAAATGGATGTAATAGCTGTGAAGTAAAAGCAGGAATCACCAGAACTTGGGTTAGAAGTGATATCAGTAGACATAGAAAGGTTCTGGAGTTACCCAATCATCTGGATCCTCTGGAAGGTCACTCAAGATCTTAGGGCGTTGAAAATCATCCTTATGTATATATCTTCTCACTCGCTGATGGAGGGTCATCCTTTGAATTCTATGAGGAGGTGCATTAATAACGTAATCGGTGGTATTGACAAAAAAGGTAGGATGTTCTCTGTCTGGGAGATACAAATCCTGCATGGTATACAATTGCCTTTTCTTCAACTGATCAAGCCGAACATTCATTGCAACAATGTTTTGTTGAACGTGTAGATCAGCCATTCGAACTCTATCTCTTCTCCTTGTGCCTGTAATAAAACGGAGTGCTTTGTTCTGAACTCGTTGTAGTTGAAGCATGTTTGTTTTTGTTGTTAATGACAAAGGCACACATGGATATTCAAGTAAGGGTCTTATCATCATCTTATACAGGTGTTTTTTCACGTGAGATGGAGCTGATTGAAATCTGAATAGAGTGGCAAGTCGAGCTTTAGCTAAATTTATCTTTTTGGTGACATGGGAAGTGGAGTGAAGTATCCTGTCTATCTCATAACCCAGTATCTTATTAGGATTATGAATAGCTATAGGTATATGTCTGATGGAGATACCCCCTTTATCTTCAATGGTGGAGGAAAAACAGCCAATTGTACTGATAAGAACTTTGTCTGGGTTAGTAGTAATACGCCATTTCCTGTCCCAGTTCGCTGTTCTACGTAATTCTGTATTCATTTTTTCTATGACCCTCTCATATTTATATTTACCTGTAACAGGAGTGGACGAAACTACATGAATTACATCATCAGCAAATTGAGTAATAATTGTATCATTATACTCCGGTTGAGGTAGATCATTGACATAAATATTGAATAATATTGGGCTAAGACACGAGCCCTGAGGTACACCAGCTGTCGGTATAAACGGTTCAGCTGTCTTACCACTAAAGAAAGGGAAAAAATTTCTACTGGAGAGGAAGTTGTATATAAAGCGAAGGAAGGTCCAGTTGTGTTCAGGAAGGTCAATCAGTTTGAAAATGAGGCAATCATGCCATAAGCTGTCAAAGGCTTTATGAACATCTCTGGTGGCAATAAGGGCAAGATTGCCTTGTTTCCGCAAGCTGGCAACAGCATCGTAAATGATATTTATGGCATGTTGGGTCCCTCTATGAGTGCGGAAACCAAACTGTTTTTCAGTAAAAAGGTGATTGTATTCCATGTAATAATTTAGTCTATTAGCAATAATCTTCTCAAGGACTTTACCCGTGACCTCTAATAACGAAATAGGTCTATAATTATCAGGTTTATGGACATCTTTATTTGGTTTTGGAATAAAAATCATCTTCGCTGTTTTAAGAGCAATTGGAAAATGTCCGGTGGCCAGAATGGCATTAAAGATGTTGACCAGAGTTTCTTTACAATTCCTAGGTAAGTATTTTACTTGCTTGACAGTTATTCCTGATAAACCCGGTGCTTTGTTCCTCATTTTACCTATAACTTGACACATTTATCTGATGGAGATTGGTCTAGTGAGAGGATGATCCTCTTCACGAGAAGATATATCAATCAGCGGGAGCGGTTGGAGATCATGTAGGTTGTCATCTCTCCATGTATTGACCTCTTGATAGTGGATATTATTGAATCTTCTACTCGTATTGTGGGTGAGAATTTTCTCCCACACCTCACCCATTAAATTAACTTGGTCTTGTGGATCTTCTAATTTTATGGTTATTTCTTCATCATCTTCGTCAGTAAAAATGTATGTAAGGTAGTTAGCAGCCTTATGTTTAGCCCCTAAAAGCTGACGAATCTTGCTCCAAAACTTTTCCGGTTGACGTTTATACTGGTTTGCTTGTTGAACAAGATGTTTCCACAATTCGTTCTTATGTTGGGAAATCAAAGTAATTAGTTCTCTCCTCAACATCTGCAGTACAGCCCGCGTTGGCTGACTTGTGAGGAGATGCCTGTTACATTCAGTTTGATAATTCCTCATGCAGTCACGTATTTCGGAAGTAGGTTTATATTGCTGGTATATTTTTGATGTTGTTGTTTGACAAGTTGCATGTGTTGCCTCTAGTATACGATCATGCAAAGAGTGTAATGCGTCATCGATTTTATCGAGAGGCTGGCCATCAAGTGAGATGGTATCATCATGGCCCAGGTATTCTCTGAATGGGTCAAATCCCAGAGAGTTTAAGTTAATTTTTGGAGGAGTGGGAATCCTAAACGGTGATGCCTGCAGAGTGATGATAACTGGGATGTGATCGGAACCCACATCGCCACCAGGGGAGACCCTGCAGTGGTAGAGGTCACAATCTCTATTGGTCAAGACTATGTCAGGTGTCCCTGGTCGGTGGCCTACAAATGTCTTAAAAAAGGGACCTTGAAAGGAGAGGTGTCGTGCTGACATGATATTAAATAACTGCTTTCCTTTTAAGTCACCTCGTTGATTTCCGACTCCACAATTGAAAAGTGCAGGATGATGGGCATTAAAATCACCAGCTAGGAGAGTGGGAACATTTCTACTAAGTAACCCATGCAGAGGGATAGAGGCTATATATGACTGCCGAGGAGGGAAATAGGCAGTTGCAACTATTAACTGGCCATATGAGGTCGTTAGTTCCACAGCAAGAATGTTGTCCTCATCAAAATGAATGGGGCGAAAGACATGCCCTATTTTAACTAGGATGGCCACTCCACTGAAGGGCCCTCTCGATTTCTCTATAGTATAATACCCACGTAACTTAATATGTTGGTCTTTCCTTGCAGCTGTCTCATTAAGGAGGATGATATCAGGGTTATGGTTACACAATTCAACCTCAAGAAGGAAACGGTTATTAAAGAAATGTTTTATATTAACTTGAACAATTTTTATTCCCATTATTGCTTCTTGTTCGCATAATGTTGGAGTCTTTAGGTAAGGTTCCAGTACTACGAGTGCTTCGTCTTTCCCTGCCCATACTCTCCCTACTTGATTCATCAGAGAAAGAAGAGTAGTTTTGAGTAGTTTGTTGCGTACCGACCACGTCTAAGTCTTCACTGCAATTGGAGACATCTAAAGAATCATTAGAGTCTTCTGATTGAAGAGGTGTGGTACATCCATGTACTGGCCTCAAAGATTCTCCCAGAGGGGGAGACATTGGTTTCTCCAAATGAGAGTTCGTCCAATCCATAGAATTATTACGTGAAGGCATTTGTATTACAGGGTCAGCTTCAGTAGCGGTATTTTGAGCACCATTGTCTGGTGCAGGTTCATTGGTAGTTAATACTGGAGCACCTGGCGTTGAAACAGGTTCTGTCAATACATTAGTAGTGGAAGTGAAGGAAGGTTGCTCATGTATGGGAATAGTGGAGGGCACATACGTCCTATCTTGAGGAGGTTGATCCATAATCAACTGTACATTATGTGGAATAAGTATGGGAGGAAACCCATTGCTGTTTCCAGCAATCTCCTTGGCCAGCATGAACAGAAGAGGACCTCTCTCTGCCTCAGAGGATCCAGGAGATTTAGGTAGTGGAGCTGACTCTGGAACTTGGGACACAATAGGGGAAGACTGGGGCGCTGCAGGAGGGACAGTATTCCAAACATTGGCACTGGCAGAGGTGGCTGGAGGAGGCTAACCATATCCAGGGAGGTTTGGAAATGATGCTTGAGATATTGTTGGAGGTGCTTGAGTAGTGGGTTTTGCAGAAGTTGTCTGCTTCTTGGCCTCTAGAATTTTCTGAATTGCATCTTTCCTAGCAGGACAGTTTGGGGAAACAGCATGATGTTTCCCGTGGCAAATGACACACTTGGGGTTATTTTTATTATCACAAACTTTGAAAAGATGCTCATCAGAGCATATACTGCAAACAGGTGTTTGTTTGCTACATTTATTTGAAGTATGTCCAAACTCATAGCATTTAAAACATTGCATAACATGGACATATCTCTCCAGAGATATTTGATCAGGAGGGCATCTGGTACCAGAGTATTTAAATCCATGTTGACACAAGAATTTGGCTTCATCTGGAGTTTGCAGGATCAATTTAAGTGAGAAGCGATTGCTGGAAGGCTGCGAAAATTTGTATGCCTTAAGCACTGTAATTTCTGGGTTATCGCTATTAAGGTCTGCAATAAGTTGTTCTGGAGAGCAGTCCCGCAAAAAACTACTTATCCCTGCAACAAAGACAGTCCTTTGAGCCTGATAACTCTCAGGAGGAATGGGGATAACTCCCAGAGTCTGTAATTTCTCAAGAACATCAGGTTTAAGTAATTGAAGTAATTCTTCCTCAGAAGAGAGGAGCAGAACTGCACCAGAGCTAGTCTTAAAAAGATCAACCGGTGCAACTGTGGAATTGGAGCAAATACATTGCAGTATTTCCCGATTAGATTTCAGGTTGTCTGAACCCGTATCCTTACTCGTATGCGTGTCATGATGCCTGGGAAGGTACATCAGACACTCAACATTACCTTAAAAAAGTAAAACTTTCCTGCGAGTGAGACCTAGACATCCTAAGTCAGCTGACTTATGAAGGTCAGCCCCTAACGACAGCCTACCCTCGAGCAGTGAGGGGGACAGCCTACCCTCGAGCAGGAGGGGCAGCCTCGAGCAGTGAGGGGACAGCCTACCCTCGAGCAGTGAGGGGGACAGCCTACCCTCGAGCAGTGAGGGGGACAGCCTACCCTCGAGCAGTGAGGGGGACAGCCTACCCTCGAGCAGTGAGGGGGACAGCCTACCTCGAGCAGTAGGGACAGGGCCCAAGACAAAGATCCACCGGATTTTAAAACCACACGGGCTACCGGATGGTCAAAATGTCTTGTGTTAACTCACCAAAGGCGAAGTTGCCGAAAAAGAAGAAGATAGGAAAGTCAGAAGGATAGCAGTGTAAAAGTGTGTGTATGGGCCAGTGTAAATGTTCAGGTGGGGTAAGGATGGGGAGGATGGGGGATGGGAAGAGAGGGGGGAACAAGCAAGCTTATCACCGCCTTACCCTCTTGAAGGGATGGGGCTCGAAGTGACAGCAAGCAAGTTTTCCTCTCAGCTCTGGTCAAGAATTACTCAGGATAACCCAAAAACAGCTTGGGAATCAGTGTTCAGAGCAGGAGCGCAGACGACGACCTCTCTCGACGGCGGCAGCGTGAAGACTCCATATCATAAACAATCTGGACCAGTTTTTAAGGAAATTTAGCTCACACTAATACGTACGATACAATAATGTTTGTGGACTGTATATGAGGATTTGACTGATTTAGAGTAGAAAGAAGAGGAGAGAACACACAATTAAGTTAACTTGACCATCACTCACCCCTTAACAGCATCATGGATGTTCACTGGAGATCGGTGACATAACTAGAGTACATGCACTGATTATAACAATCCTACCCGCCGATAACAGACTGCTACAAAAAGTGAGTACTTAGCTGTAGGTGAGGGAGTCTCTTCCTTTGTTGGTGTTCTCTCGCAGTCTTGCTCAATAGCGATTATACTCCCGGCAAGACGATGTTGGTGGAATTGTTGTCCCGATATAGAAGTATTGATTCTTGACACCTCCACAATTCTCGAGACAGAATCGGGAGGTCAACATGTGGTTGTTATGAGAATGTTGCTGAGAACCACTGCACACATTCTCTCTCGTGATACTGACAAGATAAGATTTCTTCGGATTTTTAACCCCGGAGGGTTAGCCACCCAGGATAACCCAAGAAAGTCAGTGCGTCATCGAGGACTGTCTGTCTTATTTCCATTGGGGTCCTTAATCTTGTCCCCCAGGATGCGACCCACACCAGTCGACTAACAACCCAGGTACCTATTTGCTACTAGGTGAACATGACAACAGGTGTAAGGAAACACGTCGAAATGTTTCCACCCGCCGGGAATCGAACCCTGTCCCTCCGTGTGTGAAGCGAGAGCTCAAGCCACCAGACCACTGGGCCAAATCTTCTTTAATTCACACGCCAATTTAACGTTTCACTGGTTTACTCTTAATAATGTTCACTTTATTAAATTTCAACGTTGATGTGTCGAGATGAAAATGATAACCCATTACCATTCCAATGTATCCAACATGGCGGCCCCGGCTGGCATCCCTCGACCGCCGGCACACGAGGTATTTCTCTCCCCTCCAATTCCTTATAAAGATGATTCACTGGACTTTAACGTCCCACCAAGTACCGGTAATAATTTCACATCACATCCTTTACGAAAGTCACCCAGAATCAGGGTTGTGACCATATCCAGTCAGATAGTCATGTCACCGGAGCCCGGTTTAGGCCTAGACCGGCGTCACTCTGTAATGAAGCAAATCAGCCCCTCAAGCATTATTTATGTAAGGTGTGATAAATATTAGTTGTGAAAATTTCATGACTGTCCTCACTTATATTTCTTGTCTATATCCTTACCTATTTACTATGTGCATAGTTCTGTAACTCAGGAGCTCATTACCTTTGTAACTTGTCATAATTGTGACCATATCTAGTTCATTACCGCTGTAACTTGTTCAGCTATCAAAACTTTGGAGTCCAGTCAATGGACCAATTATGTATTGGTTGGGTGAGGAGGTGAGACGCTGAGCTCTGCCATCTGGTGGGAATCTAGTGAGCTAGCATTTTCTGTCAACATGGCGGCTGTAGGCAGACGCCGGCAGCAAACTGTGTGTATTGACATGGTAAAAGGAGTCTTACACCTGGCTACGGCAGGAACAGTTTTGCCGCTTATACTGAGGGATGTCTACGGCATAGAAGCTACTGATTTGTATGGAGTGGCCCTGAATGGGGTCAATCGTGTCTTTGTAAAGCTTCTGGCAACTGATGTGTATGAACGACTGGTGGATCAGCATCACGACAAGGTGTATACAGTTAATTCCACCATGCAGGTACGACTGAAGGATGTGTCCTGGGCATATTCTTGGGTACGTGTTAAAAACGTACCATTTGAGGCGGACCAAGTGGACATTATAAAGATCTTCAGTGAATATCGGACGGTGCATGCAGTGACAGCTGGGAAGTGGATTGAGGGGCCACTGGAGGGCCTATTCGAGGGAACGTATTCCTTGAAAATGACCATTCGACGACCTATTCCCTCCTACGTTTTGATGGCTGATTTCAGAACACAAGTGTATGTAACTTACATGGGGCAGAGACGTACTTGCTGCTTGTGTGGGGCATATGATCATGTGTCAGCTGATTGTATGAGAAGGGGTATGAACCGTGGTGAGGGAGGCATGAGGCTGCATAGTGTTTTGGAGGCCAGAGGTGCTGGGGTGCCTGAGGGAAATGTGGAATGACAGCCAAGCTGTGGAGTGAGATAGTGGATGGTTATGCGGAGATATGTCACACCCTGCCTAGGGTGTCGCGGGAAGATGATAAGAAGCAGAAGGGTAGTGAGGTGGAGGAGAATGGTGAAGATATACCCTTGGAGGATGTTCTGCAGGCTATAATTGATGATCCTTACCGATGTTGGAAGTGGAGGACACTGGAGAGGTAGAAGGGGTAGTGGTATTGGATGAGGTATTACGTGTTGAAAGTCAAGAGGTGCAGCAGTTGGAGAGCGTGCAAACGACTGTTGAAGTGCATCAGGAGGATATTAGTAGTGAGCAGGTAGGGACGGTGGGGTCCCATAAGAGGTCTGAACCTTTGTCAGACAGTGATGACGTGTTAACACCCGCTCAACAATCTAGTAAAAACCATTGGTGGAAGTTGTGGCAACGGCAGTGGGGTGGCGCAAGAAAGGGGGTGTCAAGGGTGGAAAATTAGGTAATAAAGGGGGAGGGGTAAGGGTAAGTCAGTGTCACAGCTGACACTGTATGACGATAAATGTAAATAATAATAATAATAATATATAATAATAATAATAATAATAATAATAATATTTTTATTTTGATGCATGTTACAAGTGTACACTGTTATTGGTAGTTACAATTATAAAACTGTAATGCAAGAGAGCCACTGGCATGCCATGGCATTAGGGCAGTTTATTCTAAAGACTTATTCACTAAGTACTTAATGCTAGAGAAATTGATTGAGTTTATTCTAGTTCTGTATTATTTTAAATTACAATATGATTATACATACTATTAAAAGACAATACAAGAGAGGTGTTGATTCACCGGAAATCTCCGGCCCGGTCTTTACCAGATGGCGACCCGGCTCCGGCTCCCTGGCGAGAGTATCAGAGACCTAAGTCTCCCATGGGAGGGGGTACCTCAGCGGCGGGACCAACTGGTCCCAGGCCTAGCCATATTCACACACAAGCACGAGGCAGGTAGGTAGATAGATGCTAGGCCACTCTGGTCTGCCACCTTCCCGCCCCAAGGAGGCTGACGGGAAGGGCAGGAGTGCGAGCCGCAGATGGTAGCAAGCTCCAGCCTTGGCACCTACCCTGCCCTAGAAGGGCTGGGCATGGTGATCGACCTGAATACAAGAGAAATTGGTTGAGTTTAATCTAGTTGTATATTTTATTTCAAGTTACAATATGTTGATGCTATACTTGTATACTAACAATACTAGAAAAATTTATTGAGTTTCTTCTTGTTATATATTTTATTTCAAATTAACAAAATGATGATACTATAATATTTTAAATGACAATATGATGATATGAAATTGCAACAAGTGTTAAGGAGGATGACATATAAAATTGAGATTATCTTAAGTAAAATAACATTGGGTTTGAAAGTTTGTTACAGTATGAGTATTTAGTATAGGGGGAGTAGGTGATTTTTGAGAAGAGTCTTGAATTGATTTTCCGACAAGGTTAACTTAATATTTACTGGTAATGAATTCCAGATTCTGGGGCCCTTTATGTGCATAGAATTTTTACATTGGTTAGTATGGACTCGGGGTATGTCAAATAGTGATCTGTGTCTTGTGTCATGGTCGTGGGACCTATTAAAGTTGTTGAGGAGAATTTTGAGTGGAGGGTTAATATTAGCATGTAGAGTTTTATGTATGTAGAAGGCACATGAATAGGTATGAATATTTTTTATAGTGAGTAGTTTTAAGGTTCTGAATATAGGTGGAGTATGCTGTCTAGAGTGGGAATTTGTTATCATCCTGACTGCAGCCTTTTGCTGTGTTATGAGTGGTCTAAGGTGATTTAATGTTGTTGAGCCCCATGCACAGATTCCATAGGTGAGATAAGGGTAGATAAGAGAATGATATAGTGCAATGAGAGCTGGTTGTGGCACATAATAGCATATCTTAGATAATATACCTACTGTCTTTGAGATTTTCTTGGAAATTTGTTGTATGTGTGTTTGGAATTTAAGACTACTGTCAAGGTGGATTCCTAGGAATTTTCCCTCTGTGAGTCTTGTGATGGGTGAACCATTTAGCGTTATGTTAAGTGGAACATTTGCAGCTTTGTTTCCAAACTGAATGAAGTAGGTCTTGTCCGTATTGAGAGTAAGCTTGTTTGTCGTCATCCATTTTGATATTTTCTGTAATTCGGCATTAACTGTGTTGGCTAGTATGACTGGATTTGGGTGAGAGAAGACATATGTTGTGTCATCTGCAAATAAAATGGGTTTGAGTAGTTGTGATGCATTCGGTAGGTCGTTTATGTAAATGAGGAATAGGAGTGGCCCCAGGACACTACCTTGAGGGACACCGACTGTAATTTGTTGTGTGAAAGAGTTCTCTCCATTTGTGTACACGTACTGGCTTCTGTTGCTAAGGTACGACTTTAGGTAGTTGAGGGGGTGCCCCCTAATACCATAGTGCGCTAATTTTGTGAGCAATAAATCATGGTCGACTGTATCAAATGCTTTGCGTAGGTCTATGAAGATTCCCAGCGGAACTTCTTTCTTCTCAAGTGCGGTGTATATTAACTCTAACATGTGTGTTATAGCATCGTTTGTGCTCTTGTTAGCCCTGAATCCAAATTGACAGGGGTTTAGTACATTGTGTCTACATGGAGTCTACCTGGAGAGAAGTCCAGGGGTCAACGCCCCCGCGGCCCGGTCTGTGACCAGGCCTCCTGTTGGACCAGAGCCTGATCAACCAGGCTGTTACTGCTGGCCGCACGCATTCCAACGTACGAACCACAGCCCGGCTGATCAGGTACCGACTTTAGGTGCCTGTCCAGTGCCTGCTTGAAGACAGCCAGGGGTTTGTTGGTAATCCCCCTGATGTATGCTGGGAGGCAGTTGAACAATCTTGGGCCCCTGACACTTATTGTGTTGTCCCTCAACGTGCTAGTGGCACCCTGCTCTTCATTGGGGGATGTTACATCACCTGCCGAGTCTTTGCTTTCGTAGGGAGTGATTTTGTGTGCAAGTTTGGTACTAAGCCCTCGAGAATTTTACATGTGTATATAATAATGTATCTCTCCCGCCTGCATTCTAGAGAGTACAGGTTTAGGAACTTCAAGCGTTCCCAGTAGTTGAGGTGGTTTATCGCACTTATGCGTGCGGTGAAGGTTCCTGCACATTTTCAAGGTCAGCAATTTCACCCGCCTTGAAAGGTGCAGTTAGTGTGCAGCAATATTCCAGTGTAGATAGAACAAGTGATCTGTAAAGTGTCAACATGGGCTTGGCATCCCTGGTTTTGAAGGTTCTCATTATCCATCCTGTCATTTTTCGAGCAGATGCAATTGCTACTTTGTTATTGTCCTGAAGGTGAGATCCTCTGACATGATCACTCCCAGGTCTTTGACATTAGGTTTTCGCTCTATTGTGTGGTTGGAATTAGTTTTGTACTCCGATGAGATTTTAA
Source organism: Cherax destructor (assembly GCA_009830355.1). NCBI lineage: Eukaryota > Metazoa > Arthropoda > Malacostraca > Decapoda > Parastacidae > Cherax > Cherax destructor. The sequence goes on from WNWK01029857.1 coordinate 20,288, forward strand.
TTTCTTCACGTTTTCCGTATCTGAGTAATTGAAATTTCTCATCATTGAACTTCATATTGTTTTCTGCAGCCCATTTAAAGATTTGGTTTATATCTGCTTGGAGTCTTGCAGTGTCTTCAACGGTGGACACTGTCAATGTCTGATATGAGGATGAGGAATAGGATGGGAGCAAGTACTGTGCCTTGTGGAACAGAGCTTTTCACAGTAGCTGCCTCAGACTACTCTGTTGACTACTACTCTTTGTGTTCTACTTGTTAGGAAATTATAGATCCATCTACCAACTTTTCCTGTTATTCCTTTATCACGCATTTTGTGTGCTATTACACCATGGTCACACTTGTCAAAGGCTTTTGCAAAATCTGTGTATATAACATCTGCATTCTGTTTATCTTCTAGAGCATCCAGGACCTTGTCGTAGTGGTCCAGTAGTTGGGACAGACAGGAGCGGCCTGCTCTAAACCCATGCTGTCCTGGGTTGTGCAATTGATGGGTATAAAGATGGGTGGCGATCTTGCTTCTTAGAACCCTTTCAAAGATTTTTATGATATGGGACGTTAGCGCAATTGGTCTGTAGTTCTTTGCTATTGCTTTACTCCTTTGTGGAGCGGGGCTATGTCTGTTGTTTTTAGTAGCTGCGGGACGATCCCAGTGTCCATGCTCCTCTCCATAGGATGTTAAAAGCATGTGATAGGGGCTTCTTGCAGTTCTTGATGAACACGGAGTTTCATGAGTCTGGGCCTGGAGCGGAGTGTATGGGCATGTCATTTATTGCCTTTTCGAAGTCATTTGGCGTCGTGGTGATGTCAGAAAGGCATGCGTCTGTCAAGTTCTGTGGCACTCTCATAAAAAAATAATTTAGGTTTTCGATTTTCAGTCTGCATAGTGGCATACTGGGATTTAAGTAACTCACTCATTTCCTTGCTGTCATCTGTGTAGGACCCATCCTGTTTAAGTAGGGGCCCAATACTGGTTGTTGTTCTCGACTTTGATTTTGCATAGGAAAAGAAATACTTAGGTTTCTTTCAATTTCATTTATGGCTTTTAGTTCATCCCGTGTCTCTTGATTCCTGTAAGATTCCTGTGTGAGACGAGGTACGAATAGATCTGTTTATGAATTAATTTTTCGAAGATTTTAGAAAGCAGTGGTAAATTTGAGATTGGTCTATAATTGTTCAGTCAGTTTGGTCACCTCCTTTGTGGATCGGGGTGACCCTAGCTATTTTGAGAATTGATGGGAAGGTAGAAGATTCAATGGATTTATTGAATAATGCTGCTATAATTGGTGACAGTACGTGTGAAGCTTTTTTGTACATAGAGGGTGGTAAGCTGTTTATGTCTCCTGCTTTGTTTTTAAGGGTGTTGATTATGAGCGAGACTTCAAGTGAGTTGGTAGGAGCTAGGAATAGTGTATCTGGGTAGGTGTTGGTGAGGTAGTCTGTTGGACGAGTGTTCGAGCTTGGGATTTTACTCCTAGATTCTTTCCTATGGTGGTGAAGAAAACATTAAGTCTGTTTGCTGTCTCAGATGGTGTGCAAATGATTTATGTATAAAAGGTTTTGTCGTGTATGGGGTTCGTCTGAGAGGTTAAAGGAAGGGTGGCGGTAGCTATAGCTGTGTCAAGCCCTTTTCGACCTTTGGGTTGGGAGGTATGTGGGGGTGGTCGGGTGGTAAGAGTTGAGGGAAATGGGGAGGGGTAAGGGTTTGCTTCGTTGGGGTGTATATGCCGGCGGAGCATTCAGCAGGGTGAAAACAGAGTTTGTAAATGATGTTTTGGTATATGCGTGTGGGGTTTACCAGGGTTTCGGTAATGGGGGATTTCAATTGTGTGATTAGGGGAAGGATGTGGAACCAAGAGGGCGGGTTGTGAGTTGGGGGCTTTGAGGGATTTGCTAGGGTGTGCAGGTTTAAGGGATGTGGTTGGGGAGGGGTGACTTGGTAGAGCACACTTTCGCTAGGCAAGGGTATGGTGCCAGATTGGACAGAGTTTATGTACTAGGAAGGTAGTGGTGGGTAGTGTTCAAACGATCGATGTGGATTCTCGGATCATAGAGGAGTGTTGGTCGAGGTACACTGGGATGGTGTGGCGAAGTGGTTCAAGGGGTACTGGAAGTTGAATGTAAAATTGGTGGTAGGGGAGGACAGGAGGAGGATTTTAGAAGTTGGGGGAGGGGCTGTGGGAGCAGGGGAAGGGTGCAAAGGATCTGGTGGATGGTGGGTGGGGTGGCGAAGGAAAGTATAAGAGGGTATTATCAGGCCTTGGGTGGGGAGGAGGCAGGTTGGAGTTTTGGCTTGCAGAAGTATTTGGAGGGTTGTTGCAGGAGTGATATGTGTAAACAGCCTATTCGTAGGCTCTTTCAAACTGTGCGGCACTACGGTGCTGCTATCTATAGGCCTATCAAGGTCGGGCTGGACAGCCATGTTTCTTTCTCACTCTTGCGGCCTACTTCACTGAGACAGGCCCTACCCAGCTGGCTCCCGGTCTCCTCGCATACCCTCTGTATCCTCGTGTACACTTGCCCTATTCGACAATAAACCCAAGCCTAGTCTACGGCCGTATCACTTCACCTATGCTACCATTCTGCTCCAGGTGTTCCGTCAAGTTAGTCAAGATAGGCGATAACAGTGGTGGAAGCAGTGGGCTACGACAGAGGGTAGCGTGAAGGGGACCCACTGACCAGTCGATCATCCGACTAAGCCAGCCATATCCAGGTCATCTGCTGGCTTATAGCATCATCCGTCGCGTCCAGCATCTCGTGGGTGCCTGAGTCAGATCATCGTCCTTGATTTTTCCCACAAAATCGGGACTTAGTCATCGCGGCGTCAACCTCGAGCCTTGCAGTCACGTGTGTTCAACTTCCCTCTACAGTTCTCCAGTGTTCTCCTGCACCCTTCTCCTGCATCCTCCAGCGTTTCTACGCAATTCCTACAGCTACAAGAGACGCGAGGTGGGGTTGTTTTGGGTGGTTGGTGTTGTGTGCCAAGCGTGACTACCCTCCCGACTCCATTCACCGCCTCTCCACCCCCTCCTGCTACTACGATTCTACGCTCCCTGTTCCAGCTCACCGTCTGTGTGTTGTTCTCCATGTTAAAGACGCCACCCCGGCTTGAACACGTGGGAACCCAGTTTGCCTAAGCCACGCCAAGCCAGGCGTCTGTTGCTCCTGCGCCTCATCGTTCTGCATTCAACACCCTCCAGCCACAGCAGTGATTTAAATGTTGTTTTTCACCCCAGTGAAAACCGTAAAGTAACTTTTTTATACTTTGGGAAGCCCTTCAGTTTCATAACCTTGAACCCCGCCTAGTTTGTTGCTTCATTTTCCCGTGTCCGTCTGCACTTCCAAAGCCACAGTCGGCAGCGCATTCAGACACCAACCCCAGTGTAAACACAACGCGGCACTCAGCTGACGAGTTTCCTTGCTCTTTATTAAAATCCTTCATTTTCGCAGAGTCCTACGACCCCTTTCCAGTTCTTACCAAGTGTTGCACAAGATTATTACTTTCAAGAGGACCCCATAGAAGTTCCCAAGTGCTCATACAGCATACAGCCACCAGTACACACCTGCCTACTTGTCTCTCCATCAACAATCAAAGCTAAGTAAACAGTGACTGTCTAGCATTTTCTAAGACTTTGTGACATTATTTAATTGCCCTGCACAAGTACAGTCATCACTGAAGCCCATACTTTCAGTGAATTATTCAGTTCCAGTAGCAGTGCACAT
>WNWK01029858.1:0-22500 GCA_009830355.1 Cherax destructor
TGACTAGAAAAGTGTTCTTATTTCTCACTTTCTCCTGCCCTCCGCATTTGTGACCCCTCAGTTTCCTGGATCGGAAATTTTCACTCTTCGTAATTCGTTCTTTCGTCTTGGCTGCCCTTCCAATGTCATAAACTCTGCCTTCTCACGTGCTAAATGGACGTTCTTCTCTGCCAAACTCTCTACTCCTGTGAATTATCCTGTTCTCTGCCTTCCCTATATTTCCAGTCTCTCTAATCTCAACAACTCTCTCCGTTCCTTAGACATCAAACTTACTTTTCGCCAAACTAACATTCTTTGCAGTAATCTAGTTCGTACCTCTGTTCCTGCTATAGATGCCCCTGGTGTCTACTCTATTTCATGCTCCTCTTGTTCTCTCCAATACTTTGGAGAGCCTGGTCGCTCTCTTCTGACAGACTCAAAGAACACAAAGAGTGTTAGGCTTGCTAACACAAATAATACTCTTTTCTGTCATGTTAGAGATCACAGTCATCCTATCGACTGGTCCTCTGCGATAACTGTCTACACTACTCCTAGCCTTCACAGCCCGCCGTCTTATAAAAGTATCCATTATATACACCTTATATGAATATTTGTCCTGGCTTTGTAGTTGCATTTCTTTCTCATTACATTATCAAATGCTCCAAACTTCAGAACACTCTTGACTTGATCTGATCCTTTTGTTTTTCATTTTCTGTCTTTGTTTTCCTTTTATCTGCCCTGTGTGTTTTGCCCTTCAGTTTTCCCTAGTGTTTTGGGTCCACCCTTGTGGGCCTTAGTTCTCCTGCAGTGCTTCTTTATCTTGCCCTCAGACTGACCCCACTTCACTCCTTTCTTTTTGTGCCACTACTTTCTACTACCAATATTATTCCTATAATACTTCTACTACCAATATTACTCCTATACTACTTCTACTACCAATAAGAATGGAGGAACACTGCATAAGGCCTACTGGCCCATACAAGGCACGTCCTTATCAAAACCACCACACCTAAGAATTTACTCCTGTACTCACGACACAATCAAACCCAGCCCCTCCCACTCATATTTTGTCCAATCTCTTTTAAAGCCACCCAAGGTCCTAGCCTCTATCACCCTACTCGGAAGATTGTTCCACGCATCTACAACTCTGTTCAAGAACCAGTACTTGCCTATGTCCTTCTAAATCTAAATTTATCCAATTTAAATCGTTATTTCTGGTTCTTACTTGGTTCGATATCCTCAGTATTTTATTAATATCTCATTTGTTTATGCCCATCATCCACTTGTACACCTCGATGATATCTCCCCTCATTCTACGTCTCTCCAGAGAGTGGAGATTCAACGCTCTAAGTCTATCTTCATACGGGAGATTTCTTATACTGTAAATCATTTTAGTCATTCTTCTCTGTATGTTCTCCAACGAATCTATATCCATTCTGTAGTAAGGATACCAAAACTGAGCTGCATAATCCAAATGAGGTCTCACTAGTGATGTATAGAGCTGTAAAATAACTTTTGGACTTCTGTTGCTTATATTTCTTGAAATAAATCCTAGTAATATGTTAGCCTTATTGCGCACACTTAGGCACTGTTGTCTTGGCTTTAGATTTCTGCTTACCATGACTCCCAAGTCTTTTTCACATTCTGTATGATCAAGCTCTACTTCACCTAGTTTATAAATTCGAGGGATATTTTCATTACCAAGAACTAGCACCTTACACTTGTCCACATTGAACTTCATCTGCCACTTTTCAGACCAAGACATTAATTTGTCCAAATCCTCCTGGAGTTCACTGGTATCCTCCTCAGAATTAATTATACGGCCTATTTTTGTATCATCAGCAAATTTACTCATGTCACTTGCAATTCCTTCATCAAGGTCATTTATGTACATTATGAACAGCAATGGGCCTAAAACTGATCCTTGTGGAACGCCACTAGTGACTAATCCCCATTCAGATTTGACCCCATTAATGGAAACTCTCTGCTTTCTATTGGTAAGCCATGCCTCTGTCCATGCTAGAACTTTACCTCCTATACCATGAGCTGCCACCTTTCTTAAGAGTCTCTTGTGAGGTACTCTATCGAAGGCCTTACTGTAATCCAAGTAAACTATATCATATTTTTTATCACTGTCTACTGCCTCAAATGTTTTATTGAAAAATGTCAGTAAATTTGTCAGGCAGGAACGACCTCTCGTGAACCCATGCTGAGATTCATTAATCAAATTATGTTCTTCAAGGTGACTTCTAATAATATCAGCTATAATTGATTCTAATAATTTGCCTACTATAGACGTGAGGCTTATTGGACGGTAATTAGATGGAATTGACTTATCCCCTGATTTGAATATAGGAACTACATTAGCTATCTTCCACATCTCTGGCACAACACCAGTTAGGATGGACGTATTAAACACATTCGTTATGTACATAACACAATGGCCAATATCTGTGGAACCCACAACAACCCTTGTTTCCTTTCTTCTGCTTTCTTTGGCTGTATTTTCTTCATTGCTTTACCTCCTATACCTTTGAGCTGCACCTCATAGAGTCTCCTCTGTGAGTACTCTATACCTTACTATCTTAAACTATACCATTTTATCCTTCTACTCCTCATTTACGTCTTGTAACCCTCTTGTCTGCTGATCATAAAATATGTCTCTAGTCTCTAATAGAATCACTTAGTGTATTTCCGTACAAGCTGGTCCATTGCGGGCTGAAACTTTCGTCGTAAGGCTCCTACTTTTCCTACTTCGGTTAGATGACTGATAAAACATTCGTTATTGGCTGACTAAGTTCCATTTTGATTCTTTAAGTACCCTGGAAAACAACTCGTCGGGTCCCGGGGACTTATTTTGCTTCAGTTTATCTATCTGTTTGATAACCATGTCCCTCGTGACAGTAATATTAGTTAACTTGAATTCTTCGGAAATGAATAATTGTTAATTCTGGAATCTCATTTACGTCTTCTTGTGTAAAGACTGACAAAAATAGTCATTAAATAGAGAACACATTTCAGTTGTTATCCGTCAGCTGTCCATTCCCAATTTTCAGAGGTCCTACCTTTTCCCTCACTTCGTCCTATATACTTGAAAGAACCCTTGGATTAGTCTTTGATTCATTACCACCTTAATCTCATAGTCACGTTTAGCCTTTCTAATCCCTTTTTACTTCTCTTTAACTGAACATATTGGTCAATAAGTTTAACAGCCCCTGTTAATCCATTTTCGTTATTATTTGACCTAAATTCTCGGGAATAAACATACTCTGTGCACGTTGCACATTATTAAGAAAAATCATAAACGCAGATCCCTCGTAATCGTTGCTAGATTACCCCAGTCGAGATTAGACAGGTGTTCTCTAAGTCCAATATAATCGGCAGAACGAAAATCAGAACTTTACCGTATTATCCCTATTCTCGTACTCCCAGGTAATATTAAAAGTAATAGATTTGTGATCACTTGCGCCAAGCTCTTCAGTGATCTCCAGATTATTTACAAGGGTTTCTTTATTTGACAAGACTAGGTCGAGCAAATTATTACCTCTGGTAGGCTCCGTCACACACTGCTTCAGAAAACAGTCCTGAACTATTTCCATAAAGTCACTGGACTCCAGATTACCGGTCAAAGAAGTCGAGTCAATTTGACTAAAGTTAAAATCCCCTACTATCACTACGTTATTGTGTCTAGAAGCCCTAACAATTTCGTCCCAAAGAAGTCTTCCTCTATCGTGATCCAAGCCTGGAGGTCGGTATATTACACCTAGAATCAGTTTTTCTTGACCTTCTAGAAACTCTACCCAAACAGATTCTGTTAATGATCCATCTATTTTTATCCCTGTTTTTATGCAGCAATTTATATTTTCTCGTACATACAATGCAACTCCACCCCCTTTCCCATTATATCTATTTACATGGAACAACTTAAACCCCTGAACATGACGCTCAGCAATCATATCCCGACTCATGGTATTATACCATGTTTCAGTTATTGCAATGACATCAAAGTTCCCAGCACATGCTACCAAACGTAATTCGTTAATTTTATTTTTGGCGCTTCGACAGTTAGTATAAAATACATTGATATGTATCTTCTTGTGAACCTTTTTCAGCTTTTGTTTTACACAATTTATGTTACTATCATTACCCTGTGTTACTCGACTACTGTTATTGTTAAGATTTATGATATCAAAGCCTGAATCAATATTTTGGCCCTCATTAATTACCATTCCTAGACCCATACCTCTAACTAATCCTAGTTTAAAGCCCTAACAACATCCTCAACTGAGTTAGCGAGAAATCCAACACCCTCCCTGCATAAGTGAACCCCATCCCTGGCATACATGTCATTTCTGCCATAGAAATGGTCCCAGTTGTCAATGAATGGGACTGCATTATCCTTACAGTGTTTGTCCAGCCAGCAATTTATACCAATTGCTCTGGACAACCATTCATTTCCAACACCCCTTCTTGGCAAAATGCCACATATAACAGGGCTCCCTCCCTTCTTCCTAATGATGTCTATTGCTGCCTTATACCTACTAACTAAATTCTCACTTCTACGCTTGGCTACATCATTGCTTCCAGCACTGAGGCAGATAATAGGATTTATCCCATTACCATGCATGATGCTGTCAAGCCGGCTAACAATGTCTTCCATCCCCACCCCAGGAAAGCAAACCCTCTGTCTCCTACTCCTATCTTTCAAGCAGAAGGCCCTATCCATATATCTAACTTGGCTATCCCCAACAACAACAATGTTTTTACCTTCCTTGGTGCCGTTCGTCCTGACGTTCCCAGTAGTCGACTCACATTCGTCTGGTAGCACAGAAAAGGAGTTCGAAGTTTCCACAGCAGTCTCTTTCTTCTTCGTCGTTACTACCTCTCCATTCGTCTTCTTGATCTTCAACTTCGTCCCCTGCTGTCTGGTCACTGCCCAGGTTCCCTTCTTGACCTGAGGACTCACAACAGGAGGACTATTACGAATACTCTTGTTTTCCTCCGTCAATCGCCGTATCTCTAGCTTTGCTACCCTCAATTCATCCTTAAGCTGCTGGTAAAGTTGCTCAATAGGGGGCATCTTGAAGGTGGTCGGTTACATTAAATCATCGGCTGTGAACACCAGGCTCTTCCAAAGTTTTGCAAGGACATGAATTTCAGCTGTGATGTGTTGCTATTCTGCACTCCTGTAGTGTGGCTATCAACTGGGAATTTACTTTACAATTTTTTTTCAGCCGAGAGAGGCGTTAGTTATTTCTCTATGCTCAAGGAAAAGAGGAATTCCGAAATGTTTTGATGTAGTCAGATCTACAATTTACGTGTTTTGTCGATATTTTTGGAACCTTGATCAAACTAAATCTTCAGCTGCGAGGAAAAGGTGCAAATCTGTTTTCTCATAAAGGCATGTGGATAGTATGCTCGGGGGAAAGAAATCATTCGTACGCAAATTCTCGATCATGTACGGAAACTATGGATGATTTCCAACGATACTTTCCGGAGGTAGACAGGACAAGAATGGGTTATTTTTCATCAGAAATCCATTCACAACAGATGTCAATAGTGTTCCACAGGATCTGTTGGCTCAAGACGTGCACCAGCAGTCGAAATTTTGGGACAGTATGAGTGGGAGTTACCCAAATTTGTCAGCACATAAAGTCAGAGTTCTTTTGTCATTTACATCAAGTGTCTGTGTAAAACAAGATTTTTGTTAGTTAAACATTCTGTCAAATCAGAGAAATCGGCATGCAGTGGAAAGAGCTATTCATTGCTAATTATCAAGTACAACTCCAAGCAATGAAAAGCTTCTCGATGAGAGGAGAATCCAAAAATCGGTTAGCAAGAAATCAATTTTACACAATGATTGTACCTGTCTACTCTCTGTTTTTCATTTCTCTGAAAGGTGGAGATCCTCTCCAAATATCGGAAGATAATCTGCTCATGTAGAGCAGCCTCCAGCCGCGGGCTGGAAATGATATCCTTGCCCAGTAAACTTTGTTTCCCTATTGACCCGAGGTTCTCATTAGGGTTTAGGTCTGGGAAATTGCGTGGCCAGAACCTCACTTCACAGTCCTTAAGCCACTGAACTACAGATTTGGCGGTATGACACGGTGCACCGTCTTACATAAAAACCGTAGCCCCACACTTGTCAAACACCTCAGGTAAATTGTCACACAATAACTCCATGTAATTATACTGGTTTTTGGGAAGCACAATGAGTTCACCAACACTCTGAGCACTGAAACACCCCCAAACCATGAGCGAGTGTGGGTGTCTGGTGGTCCCACAGGTGTAGCGTGGGTCTAGCGGGTCACTACCTCTGGGCCGGTACACATGTCCCCCATGGTTACAGGTGACGGTGAAGGTTGCTTCATCACTCCAAACCACTGTTGAGGAGTCCAGTGAAGATATTTCTTTGCATAATCCAGCCTACGTTTCCTCTGTGGCTTGAAGAGGATCAGTTTCTTAACCGATCCTCTATTGTAGCCCAGTTCTGCCACACGTCTGTTAACAGTTCATACAGACATCTCTGAGAGAAGATGTGGGTTTTTTCTTTCAATTCTCTAGCAGTTATCTTAAGTGTACTCTCTAACTGCTTCTTTAACACAGTTAAGGTAGGAACAGATGTCTTCTTGGAGGGGCCAGGCCGAGGTTTGGCAGACGGTAACTCGACACCGCCACCAGCCTTGAAACGCTGCACCCAGTTTCTCACTGAACTCTCACACACACACCAACATTTTCCACTATTTCTTTCGTCTGGTGCCCAGCTTAGTGAAGCCCTATGATTTGAGCTATAGTTTCAGGTGTTAAAGACTTCCTGCATAATGCACTGACGAAAAAAGACCCATCTGTATGGTAGGCCTTTGATTTTCGTCACGGCTTTATGCCGGGGCGCTCACTCAGTATAATACCGTGAGTAGCACTGCATACTGGCTTTTTCTCTTCTTTCTGTTAGTGTGACTTTTTAAATGATCCAAGTCTGATCGAAATGTAGTCGTAAGCTCTTCTCTTCTATGTGTGGGTTATTTGTGTATTATGACCAAAATGTTTGTTGTCTACTCTTTGTATCATTTCTTGAAAAAGGGGGGATGTCGACTAAATTTCTTTTTGACTGGAATTTTGGTCTCTGCACCCAGCATGGAGCCCCTATCTGATCAAGCCTGTTCAAAAATTAGGAAATGTTCAGAGATTCGCAACAATAGTAGTCCCAGAGCTGAGTGAGTTTAGTTAAGAGACTAAAAGAAACTGAACCAGGCGATTTTAGAAAAAAGAAGGATTAGGGAAGAAATGATTATTACATACAAAATACTCAGAGCCTTGATAGAGCAGAGACAGATTTTTTTTTTAAATGAGAGTCATAGGGTTGAGGAGTCATAGATGGGAACTAAAGACACAACATGGTAAGTAAATTGAAGAAGCTAGATGAGGAAGTGTGGAGGCAAACTCAATATGTAGATTCAAGAATAGGTATGATAGTGCCTATGATGGCAGGAATCAATAATGCCGGTGACTTTAATTTAAGAGGTGAGGCCAAGAGTGCGTGCGCATGCGCACACACACACACACACACACACACACACACACACACACACAAAGAAACCATGGCTAATGAACTCATTGAAATATCAGTGGGTTTACCTTGATCAAGACAAAACGCAAACAAAATGACAGGAAGTGAGAGGCTACAAAGATGTAAGGGGCAGGAAAGAGAGACAAGGCTGGAAACAGGCAGGGAAGCTAAGACTTGGGAGGACCAGCAAACACAACTACCCACAGAACACCCACAATCCTCCCATCACAACCAAACAATAACCCAAAACAAACCACACTTTGCACCCACAGCACCACCCCAGCACAAACCCCACCCTCACAGCAACCTCCCATTGTGTCCTGCCCGATCTCCCTCCCCCTCAGCCCCCCCCCACATGAGGCATCCCCAGACATAGCACTCACAGAAATAAAACTCACTGGGATAACAGACATGATCTTTCCAACTGGGTATCAGAACTTGAGGGAAGATAGAGGGAACAGAGGAGAAGGAGTTGCACTGCTCATCAAAAGCCAGTGAAGTTTTAAGGAGTTGGAATGAATGAATAGAAGGTAAGTAAGGGACTGCATAGTGGGCACACAACTGGTTGGAAGGCCCAATGTGGTGATTGTAGCAATGTACAACCTGCCACAGAATAGCAGGAGGCAAAGACAAGAGTACAGTGAGAGCTCAGCAACAGGGCATTGGTGGACACACTAGGGGAGGTGGCCAGAGGGCCCATATGGGTAGAGCAAGTTATTCATTGTGGGTGATTTCAACCACAAAAGGGTTGGGAAAACCTGAAGCCACATGAGGGACCAAGAATATGGAGGGCTAAGATGATGGAGAGAGAGAGAGAAAGATGATGAACCAGCAAGGCTAGACCTCGTATTTACCATGAGTAGTTCAGACAATGGGGATATCACTTATGAAAGGCCCCTTTGAGCTAGTGACCACGTGGTCCTAGGCCTCGAATACATTGTAGAGTTAACAATGGGGAGTGACACAGCATGAGAAGAATGAGGGCAGCCAAACTACAAAAGAGGGGACCACACAGGCATGAGGGAATTCATCCACGAGGTGCAGTGGAGCAGAGAACTTGAGCGAATGCCAGGAAGTATGTGATAAGCTCAAGACGATATTTAGGGAGATATTTTAAGTGGATACAGAAAGGATTCCAGCAAACTGGGATGGTAGGGTACACCAACAAGTGCTGGACACACTACACACAACCGAGGAGGAGGTGAAAAGACTGCTAAGTGAACTAAATACCTAAAAGGCCGTGGACCCAGACATCTATTCATGGGTCCCGAGAGAGGACGCAGAGGCACTGAGTGTGCAACTAACAACAATCTTGATCATATTTATCATAACAGGGCAACTACATGAGGTGTGGAAGACAGCAAATGTAGTCCCAATTTTTAAGAAAGGAGACACACATGCAGTATTAAACTACAGACCAGTGTCACTGACGTATACTATGTAAAGTCATGGAAAAGATTATCAGAGTGGTGGAACACCTAGAAAGGAATGAGCTTATACAGGAAAGCCAGCAAGGTTTCAGGAAGGGAAAATCCTTTGTCACAAACCTACTGGAGTTTTAACACAGGACAGCAAAAGTAAGACAGCAGAGATGGGGGAATAGACTGTATTTTCCTGGGACTGTTGGAAGGCTTTCGGCAGAGTTCTGCGCAAGAGATCAGTGCAAAAGCTAGAGGAGCAGGCAGGAATAACAGGAAAGGCATTCCAGTGGATCAGGGAATATCTGACAGGAAAGAAACAAAGGGTGATGGTACGTGACGAGGTGTCAGAGTGGGCGCATGTGATGAGCGGGGTTCCACAAAGGTCAGTTCTAGGGACGGTGTTGTGTGAATAACATGACGGAAGGGACAGATTCAGAGCTGTCCATGTTTGCAGACGACTTGAAGCTAATGCGGAGAATTCAGGCGGACTCTCGGATCAAGTAGGACTACAACGAGATCTGGACATTCTGCAAACCTGGTCCGACAAATGGCTCCAGGAGTTTAACCCCACCAAGTGAAAAGTCATGAAGATTGGGAAAGGTCGAATAAGACTGCAGACGGAGTACATTCTACGGGGTTAAACGCTGCAAACATAACTCAAGGAAAAGGATCTTGGGGAGAGTATCATACCAAGCATATCTCCTGAGGTGCAAATCTACGAACTGCTGCAGCTTGTGTGTGCCTGGCAAACTTAAGAATAGCGTTTCGACACCTAAATAAAGAGCCATTCAAGACACCATACACCGTGCGCGTCAGGCCTATATTGTAGTACGCAGCACTGTTACAAAATGACACGATATCTATTAGTAATAGACATCTCCAGTGAACACTAGAAAGGATAGCCCTTCTAGCATCCAGCCTGTTACTGGGCTTTTGCAACAAAGTCAGTATCCTAGTCCAGTTATCCGATATATTATATATCTTAAGAGGATTGCAACTGATAGGGTACTAACCAACGAAATATATTTAAAAGGTTTATTATCAAAGTGAGTGTCTAGGGTTTCAAAGTAAATAAATGTACATATGATCAGGATGTTCATAAGTAATACATTAGGAGGTTAATTAGGAGGTTAGCTCCTACACTGCTCTCATATACAATAATGCTGTGCTGAGGGCACATATATCCAAATGACACTGAAGTACCATCAGGTACAATGTCAGTAATTACAATAATACAGATATATGCAAATAAGAATATATGTGTGTATGAGTGAGCTCCAGGTAACTCTTAAGACTCGACTCAACCAGTGTCCGACTGAACTTCTCATAAGCTAGCTTTTCTAACAAACTGACAATCAGAACAGCTTGATTGACCAGCAGAATGACCAATTTGCAGAACAGCAATATAACAGGCAACAGCAACACAGCGTCAGGAAACAGGAGATAGAAAATCGACCCTAACTGGGGACCATCAATAGATCCTCCAAAACAGTCACAAAACTCCCTTTCTACTGAAGCTAGGTTCAGCATAAACAATCCCAAACTGTGACGGTGCACAGATGCCTTATCGAATTAGGTCAGGAGCTGTAGCTAGAGACCTGAGTTGTCAAAGAGTGTCAATGTGACACACAACCCAGAAAAAACGTCGAAAAACACTGTCTAGTCTATCCTCTGTGAACAGAGTTACACAGAATCCTGAGAAGTATGTTTCGTCTCACCACCAAATACATACTCTACCCAAACAAAGTCTAAATGGTGAGAAAACAAGTAGAGAAAGGAGCGAGGTGTTGACACAACGATGTCCCGCTGCGTAGTGCTCTCGAGGAAGGAGGAGCAGCCACCCACCTCAGGTGGAATCACGTGACTCCCTCCCAGCAACTAGACGCCGGCAACACAACAAGCTTAGTGTCCTAACGGTAGTTTGCCAACTCCAAGGCAGCTACTACAAACATGAGTACAATTTATAATGTTACATCCTACCTAATAAACATAGCTAAGTCAAAAATTGTCAAATAATAGTCCAATAATAGTATAAAGCACGATATTAACGATTTAGCTATTATCGAGAATATCAGCAATATAAAATTATAGAAAATTGAAATATACATAAAATATATACATTGAGGCCCATTCTGGGGCCGCAATAAGCACCAGTATAGAACCCACACCTGTTCAAGCACGTCAAGAAATTAGAGAATGCAAAAAACTAGTTACTGAGCTATGGGATATGTCCTATGAGGAGAGGTTAAGGAATATGAACCTGACGACACTGAAGAACAGGATGGATAGGGGAGACATAATGACAAAATACAAAATACTCAGAGGAATTGGCAAAGTGAATAGGGAGAGAATGGTTCAGATATAGGACACAGCAACAATGGATCACAACAGGAAGCTGAAAACTCAGATGAGTCAAAGGGATGTTAAAAAATGTTTCTTCAGTCATAGAATTGTCAGGAAGTGGATCAATCTGGAGAATGTTGTATGGAGGAAGAAACTATACATAGTTTTAAGAGGTTTGATAAAGGTCTTGGAGCAGGGAGTGGACCTAGTAGCGACCAGCGAGGAGGCGAGGTCAGAAGCTTTGATTCGACCCCTGGAGCCACAAATAGGTGAGTATACTCTCTCCCTCTCCTTCCCCCCTGCCTCTCACTATCCCTCTCCCACACACACTGTCCCTCTCCCTCCCTCCCCTCCTAGTGGGTGTCATCAGGATTTCATTACCCGGGGCGAGGTGTTTGCCCTGCACTCCACGGCTGCCTCATCACCATGTAAACATTTCCCTCTGAGCTCCGGAGCTAGTGTTCGATTATTGAGTCTTCGGGCACCCGACTGAGACACTTTTCTTTCCTGAAGGACTGTATGATCAGAACTGAATGATTGAATACAGAGGTCTTATTCCACGTATTTGAACTTTTTTTCCTCTCTCCTGCAGTGTTGGCACAGTTGCTTTGCAGTCTTGTTTGTTTAATAACAGAACATTTACATTATTTTTTGTATGAAAAGCCATTAAGTTTTAAGGCGCACAACAAAAGCAACACCGCGTTCACGGTAACGGAAAAATGTTGCGTTTTGTGTGTGTTTATGTAGTCGCCTATTGTGGTTGCTGGGGTCGATTCACAGCTCCTGGCCCCGCCTCTTGGCTGATCACTATTAGGTCCACTCTTTCTCCCTGCTCCATGAGCTTGATCGTATCATGTGTGTGTGTCTGTGTGTGTGTCGTGCCGAATAGGCAAAAGTTGCGATTTTAGCTTAAATAGCAACGCTCTTCTTGCCGAATAAGGCAAGCGAAAATTTACGTATGCAATAATTTCGAAAAAAATATATTTCATTGTTTTTGTTTATTATTAAATTACTGTAAACTTATCTAAAATATTTAGTTGGATTAGGCTAAATTAAATTGCGCTTGTAATAATAAGGTTAGGTAAGTTTTCTAACTGACCAGTTTTACTTATACGGCACGACATATAATACACATATATACATTCAATATATATATATATATATATATATATATATATATATATATATATATATATATATATATATTATATATAATATATATATATATTTGCGTTCCTAATAGATAGGTAAAACTGGTCAATTAGCAAGAACTCATCTAAAATTAAGTCCTTTCTAAAATTTTCTCCTATACCTTTAAATATATATTTTTTTCATTTATGTTAATGTAAGAATTTATAATTTTGTACCAAGAGAAACTTTGAAAACCTACCTAACCTTATTACAACAAGCGCAATTTAATTTAGCCTAACCCAACTAAATATAGTTTAGGTACGTTAACATTAATTTAATAATAAACAAACACAATGAAATATTTTTTTTTTCGTTATGTTCAGAATGATTTTGGCGAAATTATTGCATACACAAATTTTCACTTGTCTTATATGGCAAGGTGAGCGTTGCTATTTAAGCCAAAATCGCAAGTTTTACCTAATCGGCACGACATATATAATTTTATATATATATATATATATATATATATATATATATATATATATATATATATATGCAAAACAACCACTATGAAAAAATAGAAGAATTCCAAGCGTTTCGTGACTACTCGCATTATCAAGGAACTATAAAAGGAAACGTGAGAAGAAGGCTTATAAAGGGGCAAGAATACACCTCACAGTCACATCACACTAACAAAGACAACACCTCACAGTAGCGTTACATCTCACGACTCTGTGAAGAGGAACATAAGAAAGGACCTGAAACTCTTCCCAAGAATTAAGATTAGTCCAATTTATCATTAAATTCTTCCCAAATTTTATTAATTATAAATGAATCCAATTTATATAAACCAAAAGAAATATTCATATTATTTTCAAAACTGCTTTTAATTAATGAAACATGATTCTATTATATTCCTCTCAACCATTGACTTGCTTGATACAACCTTCTCAGCATTTTGAAAATCAATTGGATGGTTAAAGTCTCTCACATGAATAAATAGAGCATTAGAATCTTGTCCAGTTCTAATGCTATATTTATGTTGTTTTAATCTTAGTTCAAGACTTTTACCAGTTTGACCATAATAAACTTTATCGCATATTTTACAGGAAATCTTATAGACACATCCGTCACATTTTTGGGGGAATTTTTTATCAAAAGTCTTTTTACTGTATCAAGATTTTTAAATACAACTTTGATATTAAAATTCTTAAGAAAGAAGGCATATCAACCAAGTTTTCATGGTAAGGGAGAACCAACATATTTTTGCTTGAATAAGGTTGGTTGTCCCTTTTGATTGTAAAAAGTATTTCTAGCTATTTTAAAAGATTTATCAATTATGTTTCTTGGGTATTTTAAATCATTAGCTATTTCATAAATTTTAGAGATTTCTTCATCTATGAACTCTGGACTACAAATGCGTAAAGCTCTCAAAAACATAGAAGAGAAAACCGACACTTTAACTCTATCTTGATGTGAAGAGTAATAGTGTACATAGGAACAATTATTTGTAGGTTTTCTGTAAATTTTAAATTTAAAATCAATGTTACCCTTAATAATAAAAACATCTAGGAAAGGCAATGAGTTATTTACTTCAAATTCAACAGTAAAATTTATAGAATGAGCTAAGCTATTTAATTTAACAAGGAAATGGTTTATGTCTACATTCTTAAGCATAAGGCACAAAATGTCATCAACATATCTATACCACTTAGCTCTATTGGGAAGGATTGTGTTAAGCAATCTTGTTTCGAAAAATTCCATATATAAATTACTAAGAACAGGTGAAAGAGGATTTCCCATTGCCATACCAAACTTCTGAGTGTAAAACACATCATTAAATACAAATTTTGCATCAACAATACAAAGTTTAATAAGTTTAATGATAGTAGGAACTGGCAATGGTAAATCGTAATTAACCAGTTCTTCAGATAAGAACTTTAGTAAATCATCAACTGGAACTTTTGTAAACAAGGAGGTAACATCAAAACTAACCATATTGAAATCATTTAAATCAGTCAAGGTGCTTAATTTATCAACTAAATCTAAGTTGTTTTTAACATTAAAATTAGAAATTTTTCCAACAATTGGGCTCAAAATATCAACAAGCCATTTAGAAAGTTTATAAGAAACTGAACCTATGGAGCTAATAATTGGTCTAACAGGATTACCAGGTTTGTGTGTTTTAATTAATCCATACATATAAGGTAAAGATGGATTAGTGGAAGTAAATTTATTAATTAATTCAGCTTTGCCCTTCAATAGATGCTTTATTGTTTTATTGAAATTGCTGTTAACAGTTTCTAAGGGATTCTTTCTAAGTTTAGAATAAGTTTCAAAATCATCTAGGAGGCTATTCATTTTATCTTGGTAATCGGTTTCTTTCATAATTACTATTGCATTTATTTTATCTGCTTTAGTAAGGCGCAAATTTTTATTATTCAAAAGTGAATCATAAGACTTAAAAAATCTTTGAGGGCAATTGGGAATATTTTGTTTTAACATTGAGCTATATACCATCCCCTTACTAATATTAATTTCATCAGTGGATAAATCAGAGGATTTTTCTAAATTACAGAAGGCTTTTGCCATTTCAACATTATTAAGTTTTTTTGAAGTTGCAAAACTTAAACCGAAACCAAGAGCAGCAGTTGTATTTTTATCTAATATTTCATCTGATAAGTTAATTACAAAATTGTTATTAGCGTGCTTTGTCCAATCACTATTTTCAATTAAATTATCTAATTTTCTTTGTAGTTTGTTTTTGAGATTATTACAAATTCTTCTGAGTATATTATAGCAATGATCCAACATACTATGTTGCCATTCTGATGGAATAGCTTGATAAAAAGAGAATTTTTTGTTTCTCAATATTTTGAATGCTTCTTTCTCCTGTATTTTAGTAATTTCAATATGTTTCTGAAGAATAATTCTCATAAAATCATCAAAAGGACGATCTCTCATGTCAAGGAGTCTATTTGGTAAAAGAGATTTAGGCAAAACTTGTTCATTCAAACAGTCTTTTAGAAAATTAAGTCGAATTTTAAGCTCATGTGACTTGATCAATGCAGAAGAAAAATGGGAAACAAAAGAAATATGATTAGGAAAGCTTACCGAGAACATTGTGAAGAGTCGTGTGGTATCCATTGATGCAAAAAGATCACAGTAAACAGGTGATATCAAAATATGCAAAACAACCACTATGAAAAAATAGAAGAATTCCAAGCGCTTTCGTGACTACTCACATTATCAAGTTGTTTTGCATATTTTGATATCACCTGTTTACTTGATCTTTCATATAATTATTATATATATATATATATATATATATATATATATATATATATATAATATATATATATATATATAAATATATATATATATATAAAATATATATATATATATAAAAATATATATATATATATATATATATATATATATATATATATATAATATATATATATATATATATATATATATATATATATATATATTACAACACGTCGGTTGTCTCTCACCGAGGCAGGATGACCCAAAAAGAAAGAAAATCCCCCCCTCAAAAAAATACTTTCATCATCATTTAACACTTTCATCTCACTCATACATAATCACTGCTTTTGCAGAGTTCTCAGATATGACAGTTTAGAAGTCCCTTCAAGCTGTCAATATCTCAAACCCTTCCTTTAAAGTGCAAGCATTGTACTTCCCATTTCCAGGACTCAAGTCCGGCTAACTGGTTTCTCTGAATCCCTTCACAAAATATTACCCTGCTCACACTCCAACAGCTCGTCAGTTCCCAAAAATCATTCGTCCCCATTCACTCCTATCTAACACGCTCACACATGCTGGCTGGAAGTCTAAGCCCCTCGCCCACAAAACCTCCTTTACCCCTCCCCAAACCTTATTCGAGGACGACCCTACCCGCCTTCCTTCCCCTACAGATTTATACGCTCTCCAAGTCATTATACTTTGATCTATTCTCTCTAAATGACCAAACCTCCTTAACAACCCCTCTTCAGCCCACAGACTAATACTTTTAGTATCTAGATACCTCCTAATTTCCTCACTCCGTATTTTCTGCATAATATTTAAACACACATTGCCCTTAGACAGGACATCTCCACTGCCTCCAGCCGCCTCCTTGCTGCAGCATTTACAACCCATGCTTCACACCCATATAAGAGTATTGGTAACACTATACTTTCATACATTCCCTTCTTTGCCTCCATGGATAACGTTTTTTGTCTCCACAGATACCTCAACGCACCACTCACCTTTTTTTCTTCATCAATTCTATGTTTAACCTCATCCTTCATAAACCCATCCGCTGACAAGTCAACTCCCATATATCTGAAAACATTCACTTCTTCCATACTCCCTCTCTCCAATGTGATATCCAATTTCTCTTTATTTAAATCGTTTGATACCCTCATCACCTTACTCTTATCTCTGTTCACTTTCAACTTTCTACCTTTACACACCCTCCCAAACTCGTCCACTAACCTTTGCAACTTTTCTTTAGAATCTCCCATAAGCACAGTATCATCAGCAAAAAGTATCTGTGTCAACTCTCATTTTGTATTTGATTTCCCATAATTTAATCCCACCCCTCTCCCCAACAGCCTAGCATTTACTTCTTTTACATCCCCATCCATAAATATATTAAACAACCATGGTGACTGTTACAAAACTCGTCTTCTTAAAACGTCTCCAGAGCATGGAAGAGAGTAAGGTAATTTATTCCCGTCTATCAGTTGCCCTGTTTCTGGTTTTGTAACAAGAATTTGTAATATAAGAATTCAGGATTACAAACCAAATAGATAAAATTTAGGATCTTTACTAGTAAAGTTGTCTAGTAGAATATATATGAATACTAAGTTAAAATATTGGGCATAAATAAGGAGTCAAGCATTAACCATAAGAATCTATTTTCACCAATATATTAATATTGAGAAATCAAAATGATAGGCTTAAACTTAGTACTATCTTCATCCAGCCCGACTTAGAATAATACCGACCACAAAGTAACACAAAAGGGCCGACAAGGCAGATTCAGTTAGCTGAACCAATAAATTCACCAGAGTAAGGGAGAACTCGAAAATGACCCTTGAAAGAGGAAATCAACCACCAGGGAGAGAGGTTGCTGTCTCATAAGAGAGGCCAGCAGGTCACTGAGTGAGGCCAACCCCGCAGCCACAACACTGGGTGTTATGACGTGACTCACAGTGGTACTGCAGAGACACCGGCAGGTAAACAATCTAGCCGATAGTTAGCTAAGCATTTTTCCCATGTGGTCAGCCAACCACAACTCTCAAACATAAAATGTACATGTTACACCCTACCTAATAATATAGCTAAGCCAAATAATAGTGTAAAGTAAGATATTTTCATTTTAGCTAATAATGAAAACATCTCCAATTTAAAATTATATGATAATAAAATATACACAGAATAGTAAAGATACAGAATTTTAAATATACATTGTGTCCAGTTCAGGGTACACAACAGTGACATTACACATCCCTGTCTAAGACCTACTTTTACCGGGAAGTAATCTCCCTCTCTCTTTTACACACCCTAACCTGAGCCTCACTATCCTCATAAAAACTCTTTACAGCATTTAGTAACGAACTACCTATTACATACACTTGCAACATCTGCCACATTGTTCCCCTATCCATTCTATCATATGCCTTTTCTAAATCCATAAATGCAATGAAAACTTCCTACCTTTATCTAAATACTGTTCACATAAAGTAGACCGTCGTTTAACACGGTAGTTACGTTCCTGAAGAAACCGTGATAGTCAAAACCGTGTTAGACAAACTTAAGAACTTATGGAAAAAATAGGGTTGCATTCCTGGGAGCCCCAAAAAATCCAAACAAACTTTTTTTTAGACCTCCAGATCTTACAAAATAAAATGAATATGTAATTGTAGTGCATTGTCGTGATATATTACTGCTTAAGACTACAAATAGTATTTCTTACCTTAAATTGTGGGTAATGGTGTTTGTGGATGATTGTGAAGAGAGTGGATATGGATGGTGTGGCCCTATTGGGCTGAGGTGGATGGTTGTTGGTTGTAGGCAGAAGTGGATGGTAGAGGTTCTGGTACTGAGGTCGATGGTTGTATTGGAGTGTGCATAAATTCTGTAATGGATGGTAAGGTCTCATCAGCTGGTCTAGACCAGGTTTCAAAGCACTGCTTCTAGATTTGTCAGGGTCCTCTTCAGTGAAAAAGTCTGCAAGTTTAGCAGCAACATGGAACTTCTCACGTAACTGCTGCAATGTTAACTATTTTTCTTCTTGTTCTTCTTCATCTTCAACATTTCCTCTGGACTCCTGTGTTCAGCTGAACAATTTCCTGAACCTGACTCTCAAGCAAGGAAAAACTAGTGAAAGAATTAACTACAGAAGGCCATAACTTTACCCAGCCTGCATTTAATGTTGATTGGGGCACTTCATTCCATGCACTTCTAGCATAGCTGATGGCATCTGAAATGTTAAATTTATTCCAGAAGCTTGGCACTGCCAGGTTGGAGTCAGAGTCCATTGATGCAACTTTTTTGTGTAGTTACATTTGAATGACTTAATAACTCCCCGATTCAGTGGTTGTATTAGAGATGTTGTATTTGGAAGTAAAATACAACTTTTACATGTGGGTCAGATCCAGCAAAGCTTGTGGATGAGTACGGGAATTATCAAGAATGAAGAGAGCCTTGAATGCAAGGGTCTTGTTGTGTAGGTAAAACTTGACTTCAGGAATAAAGTGATGCTTAAACCAGTCAATAAATATTTCCACTGTCATCCACGCTGACTGGTTTGACCTCCAAATTACTGGTAATGAGTTTTTATCTACACCTTTCAAAGCACGTGGATTCTTAGAGCGGTAAATAACCATGGGCTTACACTTGAAATCACCTGATGCATTACCGCAAAGGATCAATGTGAAGCGATCCTTTGCTGCCTTGAAGCCCGGTGCACTTTTCTCTTGCTGACTGATGTAAGTTCGTGTTGGCATTTTTTCCCAAAAAACACTTGTCTCGTCAGCATTAAACACTTGATGTGGCTCATAGCCTCCCTCAGAAATAATTTCCTGTAATTCAGCAGGGAAATTACTTGGTGCTGTATGATCAGCTGAAGCACTTTCACCAAAAAACTTAATATTATGTAACTTATTATGCAACTTAAAGTTGTGGAACCAGCCTGTGCTAAATGCACACTCTTTTTCAGGCCTTCCTTATCACACACTGCTTTAAACAACTGTAAGGGCTTTTCCATAATTAAGATGAAATTAAGTGGTGCATCTTTCTTTGTCTTTTGTTCGATCCATCAAGCAACAAGTTTTCAGTTTTATTTACTTGCTGTGATCTGTGTGTCATTCTTTTCATGAGGTGACATCTGGGGTTATTCATTACACAAGCTCGTATATTCGCCTCGTTCTTTTTAATTGTACGAACGACGCTTTATTAACGCCATAGGCCATCACTATTCCACCACAGTAAGCCACTCTAAAGCTTATCTAATATCTCGATTTTCTTCGTAAATCCTAATTTGAACGCTTAAACCTTTTCTTGTCACTTGCGGAACCCTTGTATGCTTACTGGGTGCCATGATTGCATGGCAGATTTAACAAATGACAATGAAAATAAGAAAATATGTATACAAATAAACACAGCGAGCTTCCCGAGTACCGTCGTCCTACACGCGTATGAACTGAACTGAAGGCTGGGGGGTCAAAATTCTCCCCCGCAACCGTGTTAAACTAATTTTACGAAGTGTTAAACAAAAATATGCTGCAATTCTTCAATCGTCTTATAACAAAAATGTGCCATACAAACCCGTGTTAAACGACTATCTACTGTATATATGCTTCAATGTAAACAATTGATCTACACATCCCCTACCCACTCTAAAGCCTCCTTGCTCATGCACAATCCAACTCTCTCTCTCTTATCTTTAATTCTTTCAATAATAACCCTACTGTACACTTTACCTGGTATACTCAGTAAACGTATTCCCCTATAATTTGTATAATCTCTTTTGTCCCCTTTCCTTTATATAAAGGAACTATACACACTCTCTGCCAATCCCTAGGTACATTCCCCTCTTTCATACATTTATTAAACAAAAATATCAACCACTCCAACACTATATCTCTCCCTGCTTTTAACATTTCTGTCATGTTCCTGTCAGTTCTAGCTGCTTTACCCCACTTTCATTCTATGTAATGCCTCACGCACCTCCCCCACACTCACATCCTGCTCTTCTTCACTCCTAAAAGGTGTTATACCTCCCTGACCAGTGCATGAAATTACCGCTTCCTTTTCTTCATCGACATTTAAAAGTTCCAAAAAATATTTCCGCCATTTACTAAATAACTCTAGTTCCCCATCAACTAACTCCCCTACTCTGTTTTTAACTGACAAATCCATTTGTTCCCTAGGCTTTCTTAACTTGTTTATCTCACTCCAATTTTTTTTCTTATTTTCAGCAAAACTTCTTGACAGTGCCTCTGCCACTCTATCATCTGCTCTCCTTTTTCACTCTCTCAACCTTTCTTTAACTCTGCATATACTCTGCTCTTCTTATAACACTTCTCTTTGTAGAAAACCTTTCATAAGCTACTTTTTCTCTTTACCACAACCTTTACTTTATCATTCCTCCAATCACTCCTCTTTCCTCCTGCACCCACCCTCCTATGGCCACAAACTTCTGCCCCACATTTTAATACTGCATTTTTAAAACTATCCAAACCCAGTTCAACCTCTCCCCACGCACTATTCATACTTGCATTTACCCACCTTTCTGCCAATAGTTGCTTATATCTCACCCTAACTTCCTCCTTCATTAGTTTATACACTTTTACCTCTCTTACTTGCTGTTGCCATTTTCCTTTTGTCCCATCTACCGCTTACTCTAACTGTAGCTACAACTAAATAATGATCCGATATATCCGTTGCCCTTCTAAAACATGTACATCCTGAAGCCTACCCATCAACCTTTTTCCACCATACATATCTTACAAACTACTTTCATTACGTGCTATATCATACCTTGTATACTTATCCTCATTTTTGTAAAATATGTATTACTTATTACCAAACCTCTTTCTACACATAGCTCAATTAAAGGTCCCCATTTACATTTACCCTGGCACCCCAAATTTACCTACTACTCCCTCCACAACATTTTTACCCACTTTAGCATTAAGATCCCCAACCACAAGTACTCTCTCACTTGGTTCAAAACTCCCCACCACTCACTCAACATTTCGAAAATCTCTCTCTCCTCTACACTTCTCTCTTCTCCAGGTGCATAAACACTTACTATAGCCCACTTTTCACATCCAGCCTCTTATTTTACCACATAATCCTTGATTTTATACATTTATATTCCCTATATTCCTGCCATAACTTATGATTCAACATTGTTGCTACTCCTTCTTAGCTCAACTCTATTTGAAACCCTGACCTAATCCCATTTATTTCTCCCCACTGAAACTCTCCTACCCCTTCAGCTTTGTTTCACTTAAAGCCAGGACATCAGCTCTTCTTATTCATAACATCCAGAATCATCTCTTTCTTATCATTCGCACAACATCCACGCACATTCAAACATCCGACTTAACGGTTTTTTCTTTTCTTTTTAGTAAGTTATACGGAAAAGGGTTACTGGCGCATTGTTCCCGGCATTTTAGTTGACTTTTAGGAGGAAAGGTTCTTATTCCACTTCCCCATGGATATGAAAGGAAAGCAATAAGAACAAGAACTATTAAAGATAAAATCAAAGAAAACGAGATGAGTGTGTATAAACGTGTACATGCATGTGTAGTGTAACCTAAGTGTAAGTAGAAGTAGCAAGATTACCTGAAATTTTGCATGTTTATGAGGACAGAAAAAGACACCAGTAATCCTACCATCATGTAAAACAAAAAAGGATGTCCTTTTACACTCATTGAGGACGTATTTTCCCAATGGGTTTTTTTCTACCAACCTACTACCTTGTTTATATATATATATATATATATATATATATATATATATATATATATATAT
>WNWK01029859.1:0-2500 GCA_009830355.1 Cherax destructor
CCTTATAGACTTCTGATTTGGAAAATTAATTGTTCAGTGAGGGGCCCTTCGGGTTGTTGTTAAGCTATGGTGCCCTTTTGGATGCTTGTCTCTTAGTGCTTGAGCTGTGGTCTCATCTTTGGAGCACAGTGTCGTCACTTGTAATTATTCTGATTGCTCCCACTGTGTTGCCTTCTTCTTTTTTTTTTGCAAACCCTGTCCAAATTTTCTCATTTTCATGGAATTTTTTTTTGGGGTCTATTTTGTTATATATATATATATATATATATATATATATATATATATATATATATATATATATATATATATATATATATATATATATATATTTTTGTATATATATATATATATATATAAGTCGGGATTAGGTAAAACTGGTCAATTAGCAAGAACTCATCTAAAATTAAGCCCTTTTTCTAAAATTTTCTTTATACGTTTAAAGATATTTTTTTTTCATTTATGTTAATGTAAGAATTTAAAATTTTTGTACCAAGAGAAACTTTGAAAACCTACCTAACCTTATTACAACAAGAAAAATTTTAATTTAGCCTAACCCAACTAAATATATTTTAGATACGTTAACATTAATTTAATAATAAACAAACACAATGAAATATATTTTTTCGTTATGTTCAGAATGATTTGGGCGAAATTATTGCATACACAAATTTTCACTTGTCTTATATGGCAAGGTGAGTTGCTATTTAAGCCAAAATCCAAGTTTTACCTAATCTGCACGACATATATAAATATATATATATATATATATATATATATATATATATATATATATATATATATATATATATATATATATATATATATATATATATATATTTTGCAGATATCGGGAACAAGCGATACAAAATATATAGTATACGCAATGCAATCTCAGACAGGTGATCTTAACAAACAGTCTATTCCTCTCTCCCTTCCGATGTCACCTGAACTCACCACGCTAGACACTACACACCCTCTACTCCCACTCTACATACACACATTCAGCACTACACTAATTTGTGAGTTTTCAAGGTGACCGGAGTGTAGATGTAAATTCAGATAAGTTTGCTTGTGTATCTAGCGCATTTACTGTCCAGTTTGCTTCCTCAGTAAACGAACAGCAGCAACAGATAAGATCTACGTCTGTTTAACAACTTCAAAGTTGAGATTCAAGGACGAGAATTTTATCCCCAGAAGACGCCAGGGAAAGATAGCTAGCTGCATGTTGTTGACTATCTTGTACGTTGATTTGGATTTTGCCGTTGATGAAGCTAGTTTATTGTGTATCTCATCAATTCTGTGGACGGTAGCGGCTAGTTTACTGTTCACTCCATACACAGTAATGTACAGTGTTCGTCACGGCATTATGCCGGGGTGTTGGCTCACCCGGCATAATGCCGTGACGAGCACTGTACATCCTATGGACGGTAGCGGTTAGTTTATTGGGCATCCCTTATGCAAGCCATTCACGGTAGCATAGTAGCATGAGGATACACGAAAGACCTAGGAACTAAGACTCAGAAGTGTTAACAGGGAGTTCGTCTCTCGTATAAATTTGTAAATTACATTAAATATTTTACAAGAATATTTGAGATATTTACTGTACCTTACGTATGTTTGCTAATAAGGTAGAGTGCCTTGAAATAACTTATGGTTGATATATCTGTTCTGCAATATTCAATGAATGGACAGTATTCTTGCAATATCTCTCAATCTAGTCTTGTCCTATCAAGTCTTCCGGGAGTACAGCCGAATGTACATATAACCGGCTCCTAGTAGTTGAAATGTGTGACGATGTTTCAGTCCATCCTGGACCAGTTTCAAGCCACAACAACTCCTTCATCTCATTCTCGTTTACTTGTGTCTTGACAATGATCTCAAACGTCTCCATAAGTTTCCTCTTCTTAGTGTATATTGTTGTATATTGTTCCAGCCATGGTATGTGACGTCTTCAATAGAGCCGAAGGCGGAATAGTTTCTTCCTGGCTTCGTTTGCGTTGGTTAAACAAAATCTCAGAAGTGTGGGAACCTTTTAAACCCCGCAACTTGTGTGAGTTGTTACCCATTCGTGAGTGTCTTTTAGTATTTGCCAATTTGAGTTTATTTATTTGTGGACACAGGGATGAAAGAATATTCAAGGTGTTAAGTGTTTAGGAATTGACTGTCGTAATAACTTCTTAAAAGTTTCCAGATGTCGTCGCACACAGTGTTTGTCTGCGTCCCCTTCTTAATATTTCGTAGTTGACAGGTTATATGTGTTACACGAAGATTACTTATGTCCAGTTCGAGTGACACTCACTGGTGTTTTCTCTCCCAAGACTGAGCGAAGGATTTGTCCTTCGATCTGACCTGATCACCACTTTTACACTAATTCAGAACTACTCGGATTTGGAAATTTTCCCATCAGTATCACCTTCACAGCAGAAGCACCACCACCACAGTAGAACCACCACCACCATCACAGCAGCAGCCCCACCACCACCACCACAGCAGCAGCACC
>WNWK01029859.1:5000-24004 GCA_009830355.1 Cherax destructor
TGTTGGGTAAGTGAGACAAATGCTGTGGGTATCTGCATTTACCATGATGTTTCTGCCGCTCTCTGAGCTTCATCAAGACCTTTAATAAAAAACCACTGCGTTAGGAAAACGTCTTGAGTAATAAAGATATTCACTGTGTAGGACGTAAACCAAACCTTCCATAACTACGCTATGGAAAAATCTGAGAATTAATAAGTGGAATAGAATATAAACGTAAAGAAAACAAGGTACTGAAAATGTATTCCCTGTAAAACAAGAATGTTCAAATGTTACACGTCGAAGAGTGCTGTAGGGACTGACTCTAACTCTTCACTTTTGAAATAACTTTACTAGAGCTGATGATAATGTTCACGGCAGAAAATACTCCCAATGAAGTAGAGTTGCAATTATTACACTAAGGGATAACTTGAAATGCAGAAGAGTAGCAATTCTGCAGAAGCAGAATTGCTACACTAAGGGACAGCTCAGAGCTTTTCAACGCCCTCCTTTCAAATATAAGGGAAAAAAAACAGAGATCCAATCTGTCTTAAAGGGGGAAATTGACAAATACCTTCAAGCCACTTCTGACGAGCCAGGATGTGGTGTTTATGCTCCCCTTTCGAGCACCATCAGTATCACTGACGAGGAGTCAATTAAAGTTTTGCTCTCAGGCGGGATCCATCAACAGGTAGGTAGACCATTCCTCTCCTCATCTTCCCTCACTCATTTCACTTTCTTTCGTCCACTCCTCCGCCTCCCTGTTCGTTTACTGTTCTTTTAACCATCAACCCTTCACCTCACTCTACTTTTCCTTCTGCCTTTCCTTTAAACTACACACTTCCCCCTCAACTCTTTCTCTATCTTCCCCACACTTCACCTTCCCTCACCTCTTCCTCCCCATCACTCCTTTCCTCGTTCTCCCCTCCAATCGTCTCCATTTTCCTCCTTCCTTTATCACTTTCCCTCTTCCTTTAGGAACGAAACCTTCGAAGCTCCCATAGAGGACGAACCCTTCCGGAATACTTGACGATAACTTCACCGTCTACTGATGTCTCCCAGCTCACGATGACGGATTTCACCACCTTGCACGAGCCCCATCTTGTGTGATGGAATATTACGGGGAAACATAGTTAACTTATGTTCTCATTGTGTGATGCATAAGAATAGGTTAGCAGCACACTGCTGATGTATTCAATTTTGTTGAAAAAATGTCTTCCTTACCTCTTCCTCTCCCTTTTCCCCCTCCTGGCTTTCCTATTCCTTTCTCTCTTCCTTTTTCCCCCTCCTCCCCTCACCTCACTCTCCGCCTCACGCTTCAGCCTCACTGCCAGAGATAAAAACGCAATGAATAGCAAACCCAGGGGATCCCTTCATCCGCTGAGCTCTCCATAAAAAATGAGTATTTCTTTCCCGGTTGTTTTCATAATCCAAGCAGCTCAGATCCTCTTCTGCAGTCTAGGATGCTGGAAGGAAGCCAGATCCTCTTCTGCAGCATTCGAGATGCTGGAAGGCATTTTAGCATCCCTGCATTCTGAAAGGCAAACAAGAGCGTCTTCTCAAGTAGACCTAGAGACAGGAAGGTGGTTCAGATCTTTTCTTCGGCAGTTCTGGAAGGTGGAAGGCGGTTCGGATCCTCTTCTGTAGCATTCAAGAAGCCGGAAGGCAGTTCAGATCCTCTTCTGCAACATTCGAGTAGCTGGAAGGCAGTTCAGATCGTCTTCTGCAACATTCGAAGGGGCTGGAAGGCAGATCAGATTCTTCTGCTGGTAGGCTCCTGCTGGAACCTCGCATATTTACCTGGCTTTTCCAATCGCCCTGGAAAATGAAATACTCAATTTATTGCGCCTTTCATGGGTCTCTCTTTAAGCTTTAATACAGTGGACGCGTCTGATATTCCCAAATCAAATTAAAATTTTTGACTGATTGACTCCAGAGTCGTGATTTAATAAGATTTAATTCCCTTCAGAAAGGGATGAAGGCATTTAGATTTCTCGACTCTTCATATATGCGATTTCGAGAATTTACAGTCTGCTGTTGAACTAAAAAATATGAATAAAAAATACTGTGGCTAAGAAGAGGCATAATTATCTTAATATTCTCCCTCTCCCGATAAGAACCAAAACGGATGGATTTGTTTTGTTTAGGAAGGAAATCAGGACCGATTCATATTGGAATGATTTCATCTTTCCGTGTTAGTTTCGATAATAATAATAATAATAATAATAATAATAATAATAATAATAATAATAATAATAATAATAATAATATTATTATTATTATTATTATTATTATTATTATTATTATTATTAAGAAGAAGAAGACGAAGAAAAAATAATAATTATATAAACGATTCATAGAATAATAAAATATCAGTACTGCTTATAATTATCGTGGTAATAGTTAGGTGATAATTTTAGCATCACGAGGAGAAACTTATTTAAACGGGACATAAAGAATTATAGTGTAACAACACTGGAAAATTTAGTTTAACAAAAATAAGCGGAAAATTTGCATTTGAAGCACATTAGCACAAAGAAGCCCAGCAGGTCTACTAGCCCATGGTAGGAAGGTTCTACTCACACTCGATTATTCCCACTCATGTAGTACCTGGCGAAGCTGGTTTTAAAGCCACCTGGTGGTGTTTAAGGGAATGTTGGTTAACAGCGAGTAGGGAAATTTTAGACTTATGAAAGAATGAAAAATTTAGTCTAACAGGACGTAGGGAAGTTTCTGAGTAGTGGAAGTAAAAGAAACGTAACCTAATGGGACATAGAGAATTTTTTACGTAGTAAAATTGAAAGTAACGTAGTTTAATAGGACGTGGGGATGGAGGGACCTTTGGGACCTTCTTGGCTAAAAAAATATTAATTTAAAGTGTCTAAATTTATAGATTTAAATGTGTTTTTCTTGTTTAATGTGAAAATCAGGGATAAGTCATGAAAGAAGAGCACCGGGACATGAAACAAGTGTGCCGGGGAAAAAGATATGCGCAGTAGTAGCATAGTTTGATGGGGAAACGTTTTGCCTCTAATGGCTTCTTCAGTCCTCCTTCAGGACTGAAGGATCCATTCGCGGCAAAACTTTCGTCGTTAAAGTATATCTTAATACTGCGTCATGTGTCTATTCCACGTTTGTCGGTATTTGTTGTCACGTCTCTGCCAAGTGTACCGGGGAATGGAATAGGAGTACTGAAGGATAGAATAGGTGTTCCGGAGCATAGAACAGGTGTACCGGGGCAAGACACGGGTGTATCGGAGCGGGGAACAGGTGCACCAGGGCATATGCACAGGTGTACCGGGGCAGCAAAATGCTTGGCGGCGTAGTTGGGGCAGCAACACCTCAAGGATGATTGACGGGCTTCTTCCAGGGTGTCGCTCCGCCTTGGCATCGCTGGTCAGCCTGGCCGTCTGGACCCACTGATAATTCCACCACATCAACCAGGCAGATTGAAAAGGGGGGAAGGGGGGACGAGAATGGGGGAGAGGGAAAGGTAAGAGGGGGAGAGGGAAGGGAAGGGGAGAATATCAGACTTCCCCCATACCCTTCTCCTCCTCCTCCTTCCCCCCTTCCTTCCAGTTACCAGGCATAGATGGATTTGGGGCAAGAAAGTGCTTGGAGGAAGGGGAGTCGGGCGTCTGTGTGATATTATTCCAGTACATCAAGCATCGATATTGGTTCCCTGGAGTCTCGGCCAATTCTGGGAAAAATGAAGGGAGGTTTTGGTAAAATTTCAGAGCCAAGCTGTTTTAATGGTGGGGTTTGCAGGGGAAAGAATATCCACTGCGGGGACTTTTTGGCATTTATAGGGGATATTGAGGTGGCCAAGTTATTTATTATGGTACTATTTTTTTTTTAAATTTAATATAAACTTACGGTAATCCAATCATTTCACAAAAGTTCCTATTTTTTGTAATTCAAAATTATTTTTGAGTAAGGGAAGTGGTCGTATTTTAGTGTTAACTGAGGCACCCGGGTTTGGAAAACAGCTTTAGCATTCGTGAAACGAGTTGGTGTACACTTTGCATTGTTTTGATTGGCTGCTTTTAGAGCGGGTGCTCTCTTTGGTGTGTTTTGATTGGCTGTTTTCAGAGCGGGTGCTCTCTTTGGTGTGTTTTGATTGGCTGTTTTCAGAGCGGGTGCTCTCTTTGGTGTGTTTTGATTGGCTGTTTTCAGAGCGGGTGCTCTCTTTGGTGTGTTTTGATTGGCTGTTTTCAGAGCGGGTGCTCTCTTTGGTGTGTTTTGATTGGCTGTTTTCAGAGCGGTGCCCTCTTTGGTGTGTTTTGATTGGCTGTTTTCAGAGCGGTGCTCTCCTTGGTGTGTTTTGATTGGCTGTTTTCAGAGCGGTGCTCTCTTTGGTGTGTTTTGATTGGCTGTTTTCAGAGCGGGTGCTCTCTTTGGTGTGTTTTGATTGGCTGTTTTCAGAGCGGGTGCTCTCTTTGGTGTGTTTTGATTGGCTGTTTTCAGAGCGGGTGCCTTTGGTGTGTTTTGATTGGCTGTTTCAGAGCGGGTGCTCTCTTTGGTGTGTTTTGATTGGCTGTTTTCAGAGCGGGTGCCTCTTGGTGTGTTTTGATTGGCTGTTTTCAGAGCGGGTGCTCTCCTTGGTGTGTTTTGATTGGTGTTTTCAGAGCGGGTGCTCTCTTTGGTGTGTTTTGATTGGCTGTTTTCAGAGCGGGTGCTCTCTTT
Source organism: Cherax destructor (assembly GCA_009830355.1). Taxonomy (NCBI): domain Eukaryota; kingdom Metazoa; phylum Arthropoda; class Malacostraca; order Decapoda; family Parastacidae; genus Cherax; species Cherax destructor. The sequence continues at coordinate 9,663 of WNWK01029859.1, forward strand.
GGTGTGTTTTGATTGGCTGTTTTCAGAGCGGGTGCTCTCTTTGGTGTGTTTTGATTGGTGTTTTCAGAGCGGGTGCTCTCCTTGGTGTGTTTTGATTGGCTGTTTTCAAAGCGGTGCTCTCTTTGGTGTGTTTTGATTGGCTGTTTTCAGAGCGGGTGCCTCTTTGGTGTGTTTTGATTGGCTGTTTTCAGAGCGGGTGCTCTCTTTGGTGTGTTTTGATTGGCTGTTTTCAGAGCGGGTGCTCTCTTTGGTGTGCTGCCATTAGCTGTTTTAATATATATTTTTTTTTTTGCTAACGATTGCAAATTGTCTTCAGACTTTTTTTAAAGCTCAATTTCTTTTTAAATTTCTTATCCTGTAAAACGTGAAAGAGAAAAAAAGTGATACTTTCCTTAGATTGAACCTGATTATCTCCATTTCCCAAGCACTGTATGACCCTTACGAGTCTAGCGCCTTCGATTGAATATATTAATAATAATAATAATAATAACATAATAATAATAATAATAATAATAATAATAATAATAATATTATTATTATTATTATTATTATTATTATTATTATTATTATTATTACTTCTAAAATTTGGGTCGTATCTTGCGGTGGAAGGAAATTTGGGTTATGGGGGGGGGGGAGTTAGGTTAGCATACCATAACTAGAGTCAGGTTTTAAATTGAGCTGATGTAAAATAGTTTCTCGTAGTTTATCAGGTGAACTCAATGAACCATCCCCCTTCCCCCCCAAAAAAAAAAAATGTGATCGACTTTTTTTTATTTTATGTCATAAGGGACGGATGATCGAACTTTCACTGTTCCTGGAGCTAAGTATAATTATCTATAACTTGTTGGTATTCAACTTCTGCGAAAATAGCGCTCTTCAAGGAGCAGCAATGACAACTGTATTCTTGACCTAAGACTTGAATCTTGACATCAGTATCAGGAAGTCATCAGTGAGTAACGGTAAAATAAACGTAACGATTTGGATCGTTATTAGAACACACACAAAAAAAACTGAGATTTCAACAAAATGCAGATTTTTCCAGGATTCAAAAATTTAACATTAGTTAATTTTATTTAGCCAAACATCTTCAGACAAAAACAGAGACTGTATAAACATATCTCATGGTGTATATTGCTATGATCACTTATAGTATTCAACTATTTCGCCTTTAGACCCAAGCACAATGCAGTTCACATCCTCTCTGATGTCATTAGAAAGTGGAACACAACAACAAACTAGGGTAAAAAAAAGGCTTAAAATAGTTAAATAACACAAGTTAAAAGTAATATTATCTCCCCAAACAAAAACAGTTATCGAAAGTTAGAAGGCCAGCTCAGAGTGTAAACATATAAAGAGTCTGTGGGTACGGGAAGCGCAGTAGGCGTGATGAATGAGGCAAATCAAGTTTATAGCCGAAGATAATCTGACGAGACCCATCTACAGCATCTACACGACCCGAGACCAATTTAAATCCTTTGAGCTCTACGATCCACACCTACGATGAAGACGATCTACTCCTCTTGAGTACGAGGTCTGACCTCTGGGATAGATCATTAGAGCTCTACGATGCACACCTACGATAGACACAATCCAGCCCTCTGAGTATGAGGGTCTGACCTCTGGGATAGATCACTAGAGCTCTACGATATTCACCAACGATGGGTAGGTAAAGGTATAAAATACCAGCAAGATAAGACAGACATAAATGCAGTTACACAGACGGCGTTTTGACCATGCGGGGTTCTTATCATGACACAGACCTGGAAAAGAAGGATGGGTGCATATAGAAAGAGAATGAAGTGAAGTGAGTTAGGTGGTCGTCAGGTCACTTGGGGTTTCAAACGTCCCAGAAATTTCAGGGCCAGAGGTTTTATTAAAACGTAGAAATCTCTAATCTGATTGAAGATGATAAATACTACTATGACAGAATATAAGAAAAAATTGAGACAACGTTTCACTTGGAGATCAAACTTTTTCAAGACTTGAAAAAAACTTGGGTTTCCAGGTGTCTTTTCATCAGATTTTCGGACGGAGGATCGAGCTTCCACCACACACACTCTGCGCTGATCCACACGGGTTTAACTCTTCAGATAAATAAAATAAATAAGTGTGTGGGGCCACCGCCACATTTTAGTGTAGGAAATGGTCACCCGTTGCTAATGGCTGCTATAACTCCTTCCCAACAGCCTCGTCTCCAAACACCTTGTTCGTCTCAATTAGCTGATGTATTTTTTTTTTTTTGCCGGAGAGATTCATTACTGTGTGTGCCAGTGTCCTCCACTTGGCTGACTCCAGGAGGAAAGACATTTATTTTCCTTTCACTGGATGTGAAGCTATTGAACTTATGTAAGAGTATAAAATAATTTAAAACATTCTTATATATATATATATATATATATATATATATATATATATATATATATATATATATATATATATATATATATATATATATATACATATATACATGTAATCAGTGACATGGGAATAACTGATCTGAATCTCTGTGAGATACTCATCAACAGGAGACATGCAGATGCTACAGAAGCGTCTGATAGAGTCGTAACACTAACAGCTACATCGTTCAAACAGGCCAAGGTAAAACAAAAATGATTTTAGCAACTCTCATTGTAGCGACAGCAGGCACTGGAGGTCGCTCCAGCGTATCCAGAATTGGCCTCAGGGAACCTCAGATGGGCTCCAGGGATACCCTGGATAATTTTGCCTCTGGTGAGGGTCTTTTTTGTGTGTGAAGTGTCCGCCAGACGCCCCAGGTAGGAAGGCCATAAAGCGCTTACCTTAAACAAACACTAACGAAGCCTCTTTATTCTCAGACGCCTTAAAACAAAAGGGCGGGCAGTAACAAGCCGCAAGGAGGACCCTCAACACAGGAAACCTGGTTTATGGCTTCAGAGGTACCAAGGACTCGCGACCACTAATGCTGCTGCTAGTTTCGTTGTCTCTCCGTTTCCTGGTCAATTTTATTTTAGTGTGTTACGTTCAAACATTTATTTTTGGGAAATGGCCATGAATGCATTCACTGCGACATCTTTACTGAAGACGTTACGGCCTTTGACCTTAATCACTCAAAGTGATTAAGGTCTTCAGTAACGTCTTCAGTAAAGGTGTCTTGAGGAATGAATTCGAATCCATTTCCCTCAGATTGTCAGCAGTTATTTGCCTTCTTGTTGCCCATATTTAAAACTAACTGCTAATGATCAAAGGGCATCAATATGTTTCGTTGCTTACAGGTTCCATGTTTGAATTTAAAGATATATTATCTTCATCAATTCTATTTCTCCAGATCAGAGAGAGAGAGAGAGAGAGACGGTCAGATAGCATTGGGCGAGTGCCTAGAACGTCTCCACTCATACATTCCCTTGTGCTCGTCACCTTCAGTTAGAGGAGCTAATAACCTGTATTATCCCCCAAAAAACACGCTAAATAAACACACAGTAAAGATAATTGTCCATTTTAATAAGGCAAGCAAATCTAAACCTGTTTTTTCAAATGCTGAGACTATGCCTGCATAAAGTTGTTTTTCTGATACTTCGGAATTCTTGAAAAGTTTTTCTGAGAAAGTGGACAATAAGTTCCCATTTATTGAGATTTTTTTTTTTTTTTGTAATTCCTCCCCCACCTGCCTACAGCTGTTGTAGACCAGAGAGAGAAAATAGGAAGAAAAGCTTATCTAGGTTTATCTGGCACGTCAAGGATTTGTTCTTTAGGCCTCGTTCAATGCGGCGAAGGATTTGTTCTTCTTGAAATCTCGTTCAAGAAGATGAAGAATTGTTTTCTTTGAGGTCTCCTTCAAGAAGCTGAAGAATTTGTTCTTCTTGTAGCCTCTTTCAAGGTAAAGGATTTGTTCTTCTTATAGCCTCCTTCAAGAAGGTGAAGGATTTCTTCTTGTAGCCTCCCTCAAGAAGTTGAAGGAGTTGTTCTTCTTGTAGCCTCGTTCATAGTGAAAGATTTGTTTTTCTTGAAGCCTCGTCCAAGGATGTGAAGGATCTGCTTCTTATCCCTGGATATAAGAGACTCGCCCTTTTTACTGACCTATCCATGAATTAACGTGACTGATTCGTTCTTTTTCCACATCCGTTTAGGGATGAGATGGATCACTTTTGCACAACCTTACCACGAATGACTGGGCTGGATTTCTACCACGATAGAAATTCAATTTCTGAAATGCCTCGACTTTGACTCGAGTGATTAATTGATATTAAAAGTTTGACTAATTTCTTTGCTGGCGATTAACAGTAAACGCAAATATGTTGGTTAAAGATGAGTACACCCAAACGATAGATAAATGAGTACTTCCAAACGATAGATAAATGAGTACTTCCAAACGATAGATAAATGAGTACTTCCAAACGATAGATAAATGAGTACTCCCAAATGATAGATGAATAATGTCTGATAAATGAGGCTTCACGAGGCTGTAATGAGAAAATAATAAAGCAACGACATCAACAATTATAATACTGCTACTACTACTATTACTAATACTAATATTACTGTTATTGCCGCTGTTGCTACTACTACGACTACTACTACTACTGCTGCTGCTGCCTACTACTACAACTACTATTACCACTACTACTACTGCTGCTGTTACTGTTACTACTACTACAACTACTGGTACCACCACTACTGCTATTATTATTATTATTATTATTATTATTATTATTATTATTATTATTAATGGATGAGATATTACGAAACAAACAACACGTGAGAAGGATTGTCTTAAATTTACATTTCAAGATGCATCCTCTAGCTTTATTTCCATCATATCAGTAAGTCACGGAGTATAAGACTTTATCTCACTAAAAGTCCGGATAATGAGAGACCGGGGGCAGGGTGCACGCTATGAAACTTGATCTCCGGAACCCGTTAACGAGGACAGATAAGAGCCGGTTCTCTATCCTCCTCCTGGTTCTCGTGAACGGTGGTTTCAAGTACATAAAATGGGGTGTTGACTTTCCATACTGCAACAACAGCCTGGTTGACCAGGCAAGCACAAGACAAGCCTGGCCCAAGGCCGGGCTGTTGGAATAGAAAAACCTCTCGAAACCAGCAATAAACCATGCATGAAAGTGGAACTATGAGGTTAGGCAAAGGGAATGGGCGCACTTTGTTGACACTTTGAACAGGGCGATTCTTCTCATCATTATTACTACTAGGGAGAAGCATTTAATCCGTCAGGGTCATACTGGGAAACAGGAGGCAATCAGGTTTTATCTAAGAAAGAGAAGGATAAATGTTCTTTGCCTGTAAACTCAAGAATAAAATGATAGGTAGTAAGAAAAACATGATAGTAACTAACTTTAGGACAAAAATCTAAACAGAAGTAATTCTCTTCTCATGGTTCAACTTATTCTGTTCTCTATGTAAGTCCCTGGCACCGTGGGAGTCCCTCAGAGCGAAGACTGGTGGAGGCTCAACTCTTAGTCCAATAATCACGAGACATTCTTCCTGTACCCACCTGCAGTAGAATCTGCTGGTCTAAACATAAATAAGGTTTCGAGTGAAAGTGGTTTAACTCGCTGACGGAAAAATTATTTAGAGTATTGCTGAACCAAAACGTTGTCTGTCATATAGGTGAGTTTTGTTAATTCCTTTTGTACCCTCCGTAGGTCCTTCTCTACCTGGGTCCTTTCCATCTTTCAGCTTCCTGGTAATGTGCACAAACTTTCCTGTAGATCTACAGTACTCTGCAGACATCTGCCGGTCTAGTAGTAGAACTACCTTGCCAGCGTCTTTCAGTCTCCTGGGATTGTGCATAAGCCTTTCAGCTTTCCTGTAGGCCTACCCTTCAAATGCCTTCCAGCCTTTTGGTAGGCCTACCCTGCAAAGTCTTCACCTCATCCGTTTCCTCCGGAGGTATTCTCCAGTTTCACTCTGAACCGGACGTCGGCCTTCCTCCACCTCACACATGATCTTTCACAAACTAGTCGCAGCCATTTTAGAACGAAATGATTATTTTCACAGCAAAATGCTAAACCGATAAGGGTAAAATAGAATCCGGGAAATTGGAGGTAATCACGTTTGACTCAAGAAAGGGGATCCAAATTCTTTGGATCAAGATTCCTTCGCTAGCTTCCAGGTGCTGTTCTTGAAGGGTTTAGTACGAAAGAGAAATGCCAAGACCCCCAGATGAAGTATGACGACGCTGATGTTGTACAGCTTCACGTGGACGGTGGGGATAAGAGGAAGGGCAGTAGAGTTTTTTTACATAATTAAGTACACGGATACCTTCACTCAACACCTGAACACTTCCAGCAGGTACTGGAATTTCCTTACAGGGGACTGTAATTTTTTCCTTACACAGGATATGACATTCCAGCAGGGCTTGAGTTTCCTAACATATATTACCCCTAGATGCGACCCACAACAGTCAGCTAGCGCACAGGTAATCATTTTTACTGTCTGGTGGGCATTGGTAGCCGGGGTGTAAGAAAAGTGGGCCACATGTTTCTCCACGCCAGGAAATCGAACCCGGAATTTTGCGGTTGTGAGTCAGATGCTGCCACAAGTGAACCTTGCGACACTCTGGCAGTAAAGAAGGAGAATAAGAGAGAGGAGAAAGACGAAAAAAATAAGGAAATCGTCTAGGAAAACTGTAAACAATGGTAAAAAGAGTATACTGGAAAAAGAGGAAGATAAAATAAATGAAAATAATTAGCAGAAAAATTAGACAAAATGGAAATAATGGGTAAGTCATAAAGAAATAGGAACATGAGAATGGAGAGGAGAAAGGAAGTGAAGGAGGCATGTGAATGTGAGAGGAGACTTGAGTCATGACAGCAAAAGAAACAGCTAAAGCCACTATTATCGACCCCGAGGTAGAACAGAGCTTACCGCTGCAATGTTGAGAGAAAACACAAACTTTCCAGCCATTTGTGTTCTGACCAGGTGTGTTGCTCAACTCTACAAGAGCTGGAGATCAACTCTTCCAGAACTAGAGCTCGACTCTTCCAGAGCTGGACATCTTCTCTTCTAGAGCTGGAGCTCGACTCTTCCAGAGCTGGAGATCAACTCTTCCAGAGCTGAAGATCAACTCTTCCAGAACTGAAGATCAACTCTTCCACAGCTGGAGATCAACTCTTCCAGAGCTGGAGATCATCTCTTCCAGAGCTGAAGATCAACTCTTCCACAGCTGGAGATCATCTCTTCCACAGCTGGAGATCAACTCTTCCAGAACTGAAGATCAACTCTTCCACAGCTGGAGATCATCTCTTCCACAGTTGGAGATCAACTCTTCCAGAACTGAAGATCAACTCTTCCACAGCTGGAGATCATCTCTTCCAGAGCTGAAGATCAACTCTTCCACAGCTGGAGATCAACTCTTCCAGAGCTGGAGATCAACTCTTCCACAGCTGGAGATCAACTCTTCCACAGCTGGAGATCAACTCTTCCAGAACTGAAGATCAACTCTTCCACAGCTGGAGATCAACTCTTCCACAGCTGGAGATCAACTCTTCCAGAACTGAAGATCAACTCTTCCAGAGCTGAAGATCAACTCTTCCACAGCTGGAGATCAACTCTTCCAGAACTGAAGATCAACTCTTCCACAGCTGGAGATCAACTCTTCCAGAACTGAAGATCAACTCTTCCACAGCTGGAGATCAACTCTTCCAGAGCTGGAGATCAACTCTTCCACAGCTGGAGATCAACTCTTCCAGAACTGAAGATCAACTCTTCCACAGCTGGAGATCAACTCTTCCAGAGGTTAAGATCAACTCTTCCACAGCTGGAGATCAACTCTTCCAGAGCTGGAGATCAACTCTTCCACAGCTGGAGATCAACTCTTCCACAGCTGGAGATCAACTCTTCCAGAACTGAAGATCAACTCTTCCACAGCTGGAGATCAACTCTTCCACAGCTGGAGATCAACTCTTCCACAGCTGGAGATCAACTCTTCCACAGCTGGAGATCAACTCTTCCAGAACTGAAGATCAACTCTTCCACAGCTGGAGATCAACTCTTCCAGAGGTTAAGATCAACTCTTCCACAGCTGGAGATCAACTCTTCCAGAGCTGGAGATCAACTCTTCCACAGCTGGAGATCAACTCTTCCACAGCTGGAGATCAACTCTTCCAGAACTGAAGATCAACTCTTCCACAGCTGGAGATCAACTCTTCCACAGCTGGAGATCAACTCTTCCAGAACTGAAGATCAACTCTTCCAGAGCTGAAGATCAACTCTTCCACAGCTGGAGATCAACTCTTCCAGAACTGAAGATCAACTCTTCCACAGCTGGAGATCAACTCTTCCAGAACTGAAGATCAACTCTTCCACAGCTGGAGATCAACTCTTCCAGAGCTGGAGATCAACTCTTCCACAGCTGGAGATCAACTCTTCCAGAACTGAAGATCAACTCTTCCACAGCTGGAGATCAACTCTTCCAGAGCTGAAGATCAACTCTTCCACAGCTGGAGATCAACTCTTCCAGAGCTGGAGATCAACTCTTCCACAGCTGGAGATCAACTCTTCCAGAACTGAAGATCAACTCTTCCACAGCTGGAGATCAACCCTTCCAGAGCTGAAGATCAACTCTTCCAGAGCTGAAGATCAACTCTTCCAGAGCTGGAGATCACCTCTTCCACAGCTGGAGATCAACTCTTCCAGAGCTGGTGATCATCTCTTCCAGAGCTGGAGATCATCTCTTCCACAGCTGGAGATCAACTCTTCCAGAGCTGAAGATCAACTCTTCCACAGCTGGAGATCATCTCTTCCACAACTGGAGATCAACCCTTCCAGAGCTGAAGATCAACTCTTCCAGAGCTGAAGATCAACTCTTCCAGAGCTGGAGATCACCTCTTCCACAGCTGGAGATCAACTCTTCCAGAGCTGGTGATCATCTCTTCCAGAGCTGGAGATCATCTCTTCCAGAGCTGGAGATCAACTCTTCTAGAGCTGGAGATCAACTCTTCCAGACATCCACATTTCCTTAAGTATGCTATTTTAGAAGTTTAATTATTATTATTATTATTATTATTATTATTATTATTATTATTATTATTATTATTAATGTTGAAGGATCAGTTATGGAAGGAAAAGAGGGAATATAAATGTGTAAATTCAAGGATTATGTGGATTAAAATAAGGGTCGGATGCGAAAAGTGGGTCATAATAAGCGTGTATGCACCTGGAGAAGAGAGGAGTGCAGAGGAGAGAGAGAGATTTTGGGAGATGTTAAGCGAATGTATAGGAACTTTTGAACCAAATGAGAGAGTAATTGTGGTAGGGGACCTAAATGCTAAAGTGGGAGAAACATGCAGAGAGGGTGTAGTAGGTAAGTTTGGGGTGCCAGGTGTAAATGATAATGGGAGCCCTTTGATTGAACTTTGTATAGAAAGGGGTTTAGTTATAGGTAATACATATTTTAAGAAAAAGAGGATAAATAAGTATACAAGATATGATGTAGGGCGTAATGACAGTAGTTTGTTGGACTATGTATTGATAGATAAAAGACTGTTGAGTAGACTTCAGGATGTACATGTTTATAGAGGGCTACAGATATATCAGATCACTTTTTAGTTATAGCTACAGTGGGAGTAAAAGGTAGATGGGATACAAGGAAAATAGAATCAGTAAGTAAAAGAGAGGTGAAGGTTTATAAACTAAAAGAGGAGGCAGTTAGGGTAAGATATAAACAACTATTGGAGGATAGATGGGCTAGTGAGAGTGTAGGCAATGGGGTCGAAAATGTATGGGGTAGATTTAAAAATGTAGTGTTAGAGTGTTCAGCAGAAGTTTGTGGTTACAGGCGAGTGGGTGCGGAGGGAAGAGGAGCGATTGGTGGAATGATGATGTAAAGAGAGTAGTAAGGGAGAAAAAGTTAGCATATGAGAGGTTTTTACAAAGTAGAAGTGATGCAAGGAGGAAAGAGTATATGGAGAGAAAAAGAGAGGTTAAAAGAGTGGTGAAGCAATGTAAAAAGAGAGCAGATGAGAGAGTGGGTGAGATGTTATCAGCAAATTTTGTTGAAAATAAGAAAAAGTTTTGGAATGAGATTAATAAGTTGAGGAAGCCTAGAGAACAAATGGATTTGACAGTTAAAAATAGGAGAGGAGAGTTATTAAATGGAGAGTTAGAGGTATCGGGAAGATGGAGAGAATATTTTGAGGATTTGTTAAATGTTGATGAAGACAGGGAAGCTGTGATTTCGTGTGTAGGGCAAGGAGGAATAACATCTTGTAGGAGTGTGGAAGAGCCAGTTGTGGGTGTAGGGAAGTTCGTGAGGCAGTGGGTAGAATGAAAGGGGGTAAGGCAGCTGGGATTGATGGGATAAAGATAGAAATGTTAAAAGCAGGTGGGGATATAATTTTGGAGTGGTTGGTGCTATTATTTAATAAATGTATGGAAGAGGGTAAGGTACCTGGGGATTGGCAGAGAGCGTGTATTGTTCCTTTGTATAAAGGCAAAGGGGACAAAAGAGAGTGCAAAAATTATAGGGAATAAGTCTGTTGAGTGTACCTGGTAAAGCGTATGGTAGAGTTATTATTGAAAGAATTAAGAGTAAAACAGAAAGCAGGATAGCAGATGAACAAGGGGCTTTAGGAAAGGTAGGGGTGTGTAGACCAAGTGTTTACAGTGAAACATATAGGTGAACAGTATTTGGATAAGGGTAAAGATGTTTTGTGGCATTTATGGATTTGGAAAAGGCGTATGATAGGGTAGATAGGGGAGCAATGTGGCAGATGTTGCAGGTGTATGGAATAGGAGGAAGGTTACTGAAAGCAGTGAAGAGTTTTTATGAGGATAGTGAGGCTCAGGTTAGAGTGTGTAGGAGGGAAGGGGACTTTTCCCAGTAAAGTGGGCCTTAGACAAGGATGTGTGATGTCACCGTGGTTGTTCAATATATTTATAGATGGGGTTGTAAGAGAAGTGAATGCGAGGGTCTTGGCAAGAGGTGTTGGGCTAAAAGATAAAGAAGCAAATACAAAGTGGGAGTTGTCACAGTTGCTTTTGCTGATGACACTGTGCTTTTGGGATTTCTGAAGAGAAGCTGCAGAGGTTGGTGGATGAATTTGGTAGGGTGTGTAAAAGAAGAAAATTGAAAGTGAATATAGGAAAGAGTAAGGTGATGAGGATAACAAAAGAATAGGTGACGAAAGATTGGATATCAGATTGGAGGAGAGAGTATGGAGGAGGTGAATGTATTCAGATATTTGGGAGTGGACATGTCGGCGGATGGGTCTATGAAAATGAGGTGAATCATAGAATTGATGAGGGAAAAGGGTGAGTGGAGCACTTCGGAGTCTGTGGAGACAAAGAACCTTGTCCATGGAAGTAAAGAGGGAATGTATGAGAGTATAGTTATACCAACGCTCTTATATGGGTGTGAAGCATGGGTGATGAATGTTGCAACGAGGAGAAGGCTGGAGGCAGTGGAGATGTCATGTCTGAGGTCAATGTGTGGTGTGAATATAATGCAGAGAATTCGGAGTTTGGAAATTAGGAGGAGGTGCGGATTACCAAAACGATTGTCCAGAGAGCTGAGGAGGGGTTGTTGAGGTGGTTTGGACATGTAGAGGAATGGAACGAGACAGAGTGACTTCGAGAGTGTATAAATCTGTAGTGGAGGAAGGCGAGGTAGGGTCGGCCTAGGAAAGGTTGGAGGAGGGGTAAAGGAAGTTTTGTGTGCGAGGGCTTGGACTTCCAGCAAGCATGTGTGAGCGTATTTGATAGGAGTGAATGGAGGCATATGGTTTTTAATACTTGACGTGCTGTTGGAGTGTGAGCAAAGTAACATTTATGAAGGGATTCAGGGAACTGGCAGGCCGGACTTGAGTTCTGGAGATGGGAAGTACAGTGCCGGCACTCTGAAGGAGGGGTGTAAATGTTGCAGTTTTATAACTGTAGTGTAAAGCACTTCTGGCAAGACATTGATGGAGTGAATGATGATGAAAGTTTTTTTTTCGGCCACCCTGCCTTGGTGGGGAAACGGCCGATGTGTTAATAAAAAAAAAAAAATTTTTTTATTATTATTATTATTATTATTATATTGATTGACCTAATTAAACCTGTAAGGGTCATACAGTGCCAAAAGGGGGGGTTAAAAATTTCCCTTTGGGATCAAGAGCCTTTTTTCAAGCATCAAGGCACCCTATTCTCCCTCCCACCAAGCCTTAATTGGTGGTGTTTTGAGATTGTTTCTACACTGGCTGGAAGGTGTAAATTCTTCTTCTCCACTCTTCTGTATCATCCCTGTTAGTCTTTGCCCTCTGTTTGCTTTCTGTCTGTCTATCTATCTATCTCCTCTCTGAAACATTTCCTATTCCTTAATTAAATTTGTACCGACATACCAGGGTTATACTTCTATACACATCCGTTATTTTACACTTGGGTGCTCCAAGGGGGGGTGGGTGGAGGTGGGGGTTGGAGGCGCAGTGTGGGAGGAGGCAGGGGGTGGAATGGGAGGCCTCCGGGAAAGGGACTACGTGCTTTTGGGTTTTATTCCCACTTCCGGCTATCCAATAATTTTATGGATTTTATACATCAACCATTATCTAATCCTAAGTTTAAAAAAAAAGGTTTCCTCTTTAGGGAAGACAATTAAAAGAAATTAAGAGAGGAATACGATGCCATAACAATCCCTAGCATCTAACAAACAGGTGAGGGGAAAATTGTGTTTCCTTTAGACAAAACAAAATCTTTGATCGGTCTACTTTTACAGCTGCAGAGTGGGAACAAAAACTAGCTAAGTTTTCCAAAATTCCATCACATACCTTCGTACAGGGGGACTATGAAATCTCCAGCCTTACCTGGGGACTTCAGTAAGACAATAAGGCTATCGTCAAGTATTTCAGTATGGGTTTAGTCGCTACAGCGATTCAGAGTTTTTGTTCCAGTATATCTGTCGTAACTACAACTTGATTATTACCATCTCGCTGAAGGGCGATGGGACACAGCGACAAGGTATCACAGCTGGGAATTGAAAACTTATTTCTTCAGTCATGAGTTGTCGGGAAGGGGAACAATCTGGAGAGTGATGAGTGGAGGCAGGATCCATACATATTTTTAAGAAGAGGTTGATGAAGCTCATGGAAAAGGGGAAGTGGACCTAGTAGGCCAGGGGAAGGGGGCTGGGCCAGGAGATATGACTCGCCCCTGAAACCCCTAGGTAGTACACACACAAATACACACACACACAAAAATCATCATCATCATCTGCGACAACGGTATCCTACGCCAGGAATCCCCCCCGGAATGTCCTGCGCGTGGGGGGTTTAAAGGATCACCCCCGGGGTCAAAAGGGCACAGTGAAAAACCTTTTCCCCTAAAAAAAAAAAAAAAAGTGAATATCTCTGTAGTGACAATGAAAACAAAATTTTTCTCCAGCAGGTCAATTTTATTTAATATCATACCGACAAGTAGATGAGAAGACACGTGTGCAACACGTATCTTTTTACCAAAACGTTTCGCCCAAAAAATAGACTTCTTCAGTCGAATCAGGGGAAATAAAATTGGGGACAGTATTTCCTTCTCCCATAAATGCACATCTTGAAAGGTCACCACATCTTGAAAAAAGGGCACCACATCTTGAAAGGTCACCACATCTTGAAAATCACCACATCGAAAAGGGCACCACATCTTGAAAAGGGCCCCATCTTGAAAAAGGGCACCACATCTTGAAAGGTCACCACATCTTGAAGGTCACCACATCTTGAAAAGGGCACCACATCTTGAAAAGGGCACCCCATCTTGAAAAGGGCACCACAGCTTGAAAAGGGCACCACATCTTGAAAGGTCACACATCTTGAAAGGTCACCACATCTTGAAAAGGGCAACAAGTCTTAAAGGGCACCACATCTTGAAAGGTCACCACGTCTTGAAAGAATCCACGTTTGAAAAGGGACCACGCGAACGGTTCCTGTTTTTAAAAAAAGATCATCAAGTCTGGAAAAAGGGGCCCTCCCTTAAAAAGGGCATCAAGTCTTGAAAAAAGGTCATCACGTCTTAAAAGATCCCCACGTTTTTACTCACTGGAGCGCAGGCGAGAGATATATCATAAACTACACCTGGAAGATTCTGGAGGGCTGGGCCCCCAACCTGGGCACGAAATCCTCCTTACGAAAGCAAAAAACTTGGCAACGGTGCAACATACCCCAGTGAAAAATAGGGGGGCCACTGGTACACTAATAGAAAACACAATAAGTGTCCGGGACCCAAGACTGTTCAACAGCCTCCCACCAGCCATAAGGGAATTACCAATAGACCCCCGGTTGTCTTCAAGAGGGGGCTGGACAGATACCCCAAAGTCAGTGCCAGATCAGCCGGGCTGTGGTTCGTACGTTGGACTACGTGCGGCCAGCAGTAAAATTTGGCCCTTT